>CAJPEV010000343.1:43335-136880 GCA_905338385.1 Darwinula stevensoni | reverse complement strand
TTCCCCTTGGTCATCATTCAGTATTTTTTTTAGTCATCTCTCTGCTGACTTGCACCATATTCAACATTGTATGGAGGATCACACACTGTAATATCTGCTGCTTTATCGTCTAAAACCGTTTTAAACGCTTCAGTTAACCTGCTATCACCACAGTAAATTCGGTGATTACCTAAAATCCAGAGATCTCTTGGTTTTGCAACTATCAATTTATTATCACTACTTTTTGTTAAATCAGAAAAATCTTCTTGTTGTTCTGTAACATTACATAAATAGCTTTGAATCTTCTCTAGCTCAAATCCAGTAAACTTAAGATCGAAATTCAAATATTCTAAATCTTATAATTCAATCTTTAAGAGATCATCATCCCATTTAGCACAATTAGCTGATTGATTTGCCAGCAGTCGAAAAGCTTTAGTTTGAGCATTATTTAAGTTATCCGCAAATACTACTGGAACAGTGTCTAATCCTAATTTTCTTGCTGCTTTAATGCGTAAATATCCGTCAATAACAGCTCCATCACTTTTTATAACAATTGGTATACGAAAGCCGAATTCACGAATAGCAGCACACATGAAAACCCTTTCCCCTTCCACACGGGTAGCTTCTCCTCGGGATTTTTTTCCGGAAAAGTATTCCAACCAAAAGAGATACCGACTCGTATGTGACGACAAGTGCCATTTTCTTGTTTGTGATGCATCAGTTTCCTGAGAAAAAAGGATGGAGCCTATTTTTTTTTAGGCTCGGCCTGCGGCGTCCCATCTCGTCCGCCCGGGGCTGCCGGATTTCGTGCTCGCGACGCATCACCCCTTCGACCTTCGCATCGACGTCTTCCTCTTTCGTTTCTCGACGTTTCTGTCGGACGAGATGGGACGCCGCAGGCCGAGCCTAAAAAAAAATAGGCTCCATCCTTTTTTCTCAGGAAACTGATGCATCACAAACAAGAAAATGGCACTTGTCGTCACATACGAGTCGGTATCTCCTTTTTCATTTCTCGTCTGGGATAAAAACTTGAATATCTATTTCACTGGCCCCAATAAAAATAAATGTAGAAGCTATTTTTAAAAAGCGGAAAAAATAGAACGACAACCTGGCCATAGGAGGGCGGTCGCCCCCCGTCCCTGCTCCCATTGGACCAAAATTGGGAGTTGGTCTCTTTGAGGCGTATAAGAGCATGCCAAAAATTGCACCAAGAACCTGCCTGGCTTACAGGGGATGGGGGAAAGGGAGAGAGACAGGGGGAGGGGGAAAGGGAGAGGCGTTGGCATGAAACACCGTTAATTTCTTTCACTGAGAAAAGATATCGAATCGAGACCACAGAGGAAGAATCCAACGCTGAAGCGTTGAGTTTCAGCCAAGATGGATCCCACGCACAGGAGAAGGTCCATGATATAGACCTTTGAACCCTCAACGAGCCATCCCAGACTCCAAGGACGAAAGCCATATTACCACGACGTGCCGTGCATATCGTGCACCGCACCGCTTAGAAACGCGATCCGACGGATTCCCCTAATCGCGAACTCGCAAACGAGAAATGGCCCTTTATTGCTCCTCGCGGTAAAGGCAACTCGGCACCGACATCACAATATAAATATCTCCATCTCTGGCACTCGCGTCGGCTGCACTCGCTCTCGCGCCCGCATGAGACACGGCCGGACCGCACGGATCAATGAGTCGTGTTGGATGCTCCGGGGTGGAACACCTTGAAGGGACGAGTCCAGCCCCCGGAGAGTCGGCTTCCTCGGCTCCCCTTCCCCGAGGATCTCCTCTCTTCGCTCCCCGTTCGGGGCTTCAACACCTCCTCGATGTACTCCGTGATCTCTTCGACCTGGGAAGCGTCGAGGGTCGCGGCCGATCCGGTCGGCGTCTCGTTCTCGTCCTCGTAGGCCGGGTTGAACGCGGCGTAGTCGGCTCGGAGGATCCCGCGGGTCTTCGCGTCCTGCGGAGAACACGCGGCGTAATTGGATTCCGTCATGGACCGACCGTCTCCGTCGCTGCGACGCGGGAGTTCGTGTCGATGGCCCGGCAGGGCCCACTGTTTCGGCGGCGGGACGCGTTTGGGGGGCACGGGGGGAACCACGGGGGGGACCACGGGCAGGGAATACGTCGTGCCTTCCGCGACCGAGACCTGGTCCAGGTTCCCGTACGTGTCGTCCGAGCCGGACTTGTTCTCGGCCTCGGAGAGCACGATGTCCTCCTTGCTCACGGACATGAGGAGTTTGGACAGGGGCGGGGCGAGTCCGAGTCCCACGTGGCGGTCGCGGTACACGTCCGTCAGCGGGGCTTCGCGGTTCAGACGGGTCATCTGGGTCGCGATGATGTGATCCTGGATGCTGTCGACCGTCGTGATCGTCGGGTCGTTCGTCGTTCGCACCGCCTTGCGGGCGGTGCTCGACGCTTCCCAGTCCGTGAGGGAACTGGCACTGCTGCTGCTCTCGTACATCGAGCGGATCTTCGTCTGATGCGACAGCGCCAAGGAGACCTTGGGACTCGTCTGCAGGGGGAGGTGGAACCCGGCCTTGTGAGACGGATCCACCGGGCTGGGAGTGAAGTTGGCGTCGCTCTCGCTGCGCTTGGATTCGTTGGTGGCGGCCGTCCGGCCGTCCGGTTCCCCGCGGCTCCGGACGTAGGACGCGAACGCTCCGCCCTTGCCGAAGAGGGCCATCGGGGACGTCGACGTCCGGTCCCGCCTCTCTTCGTCCTCGTCTTCCAGCTCGTCCTCGGCGTGACTCAGGCTCGAGGATTCCAGGCTCTCGAGGCTGCTGGATTCGTCCAGGCTCAGGCTTCGCGGTGCTTCTTGGGTATCTGAAGAAACGAACGGAAAGTCTCACTGTGCAGAAAAACCAAAATATTACATAAACTCAAAATTAAAAATAATAAAAACTTTTGCGATGCCAGGAATGCAGGAGACTCTAAATGAATACGACTCGAAGGCCGTGTTGGAAACTTCAGAAATTAGGGCGTATTACCATGCAGGAATTCAGGAGGCGCATATTGCATAACGATAACGATTTAGGGCACCCTCCTGGATCGAGCCGAAGACGTGAAAGGCAACGAAAACAGATGCTCGTCCTTGACCGCATTTCGGGAATAGACACAAACATAAAAGGAATTTTAACGAAGGAGGCCTCCGGCAACGATAAGAGAATCCTTCGAGAGGCTAATAGAATACGGAATGGAACTCGGAACGTACCAAATAGGGCGAGAAGGGCCTGGAGTGCGAAATGGATACTCCTCTTATTGGCCTGTTTCCCCGTTCGAAGGTGAACCTGGTCTCGACCGACCTCCATCAAGTCGAAGCCTACAAGGACGAACCGTTTCATTCGTTCCGGATCCGCGAAAACGATGCCGATTCGCGACTTCGACAAAGGTTAAACACGAAAATGGGCGAATCCGCAAGACGTTCGAGAAAACGGACCCAAAGAAGCGAGGAGTTCGTGGCAGCCGGGTCTCCGCCACAGACTCATGCTCATCGGGACCTCGATGCTCTCCATGTCGAGCTCGTGCGAGGTGAACTGCCCGATCACGTCCCGGACGATCCCGATGAGGTCCTCGGCCGCCTCGGGCGAGATCAGGAGCTTCGCCAGCGCCTGCACCGAGGCCGACGACAGCCCCAGCAGCGCCTGGAGGCTCGCGCTGCACTGCGGCAGGCGCCCCGCCGCGTCGCTCTGCGGGAAGAACACGCTCGCCGGGATCCCGTTCGCCGGCGGCTCGAACCTGAATCCCACCGACATGAGCAGGTCCTTCCAGCCTTGCACCTCTCCCACTTTGTTCGCGATGCTCTGCTGCGTCGTGTACATCGCGTTCTTGTGCCCGCGGTTGATGCGCTGCAGAGATTTCTCCACCTGTTTTTTCGAAACGTAGACGAAGTCA
This sequence comes from Darwinula stevensoni, assembly GCA_905338385.1. Taxonomy (NCBI): domain Eukaryota; kingdom Metazoa; phylum Arthropoda; class Ostracoda; order Podocopida; family Darwinulidae; genus Darwinula; species Darwinula stevensoni. The sequence goes on along the minus strand of CAJPEV010000343.1, from coordinate 133,010 downwards.
TCACCCGCTCTCACCGCTCGAGGCATCTTCTCGATACCGGAAACGTACCAGATGCAGCGTGACTCTGAGCGCATGCCGACACTTGTCCGGCGTGGACAGGAGCTGGCACAACGCCTGCCCCATGAGCGCCACCTTGTTGGAGAGCCGGGCATCGACGCCGAACAGGAGGAACCCGGCCCAGTTGGCCGGGTGGGCGAAGTGCTTCGTGTGCTGCACCGTCATCATGGCTTCGCTCAGGGCTCGACTCAGGCGTGCACCCTGATGGCAAAACCGATCACCATCGCACGTAAACTTCTCATTCCGTCGATGAGGGCATTCGGGACGTTTAATAGCGCTCATGATGCAAATTTAATCAAACCGTTTCTACGAGATCTGGTTATGAAACGATATTGGAAAATTTTTCTGTAAATAGCTAACAAATTTTACATTTACGACTTGAAAAAATATATATATACGACTTCCAAAGAACATGCACGGAAATGATGACACGTTTATTGGATCCAGGTGAGCTCGTGTCACACGCGGGACGAGCGACAGGGCCGCGCTTCGACGCAGGGTGTCCTCCGCCTCGTGAGGAGCCTCCTTGGGGGGGGGGGGGGGGGGGGGGGGGGGGGGGAGCTGAAGCCCCCCCAACTCTGGTATAAATGCCCCCCCGGCCCTCCGTGGGGCCCGTGAAGTTTCTAGCCCCCCCCCCATTGGGGGGGGGGGCTAGAAGGGGGGCTAGAATGTTTGAAATGTCTCAACCACCCGTGGCGTAGCCAGGGGTGGTTGAGACATTTCAAACATCTGCCACTGCCGGACAACCCGCTTCTAAACCTTTCTTCACGGGCAAATATGTCTTAAGATTTCTCTCATCCATCGGAATTGCCAAACCATGAAGGACCAAAGAGGTCTTCTTTTCGTGTACAGGTATAAATGCATATCTTTCTTCTGAATTGAATATCGAATTAAATTGCTAGGTCTCATTTAATATTTTTACAGGGGCGAAATATAAATTCGAAACACGAAAGTTACAGTATATTTTGCCTCTTTAACCATTTAATTTGTGGAGGACTCGACGAACCGAACGACCGAAGCAGTTTTTCTCCCGATCCCAGTAGTGAAGGATGAATTGAAAAAAAAAAGGACTCGAAAGCACTTACCTGTAGAAGCGAGGAGTAGAAGGTCCGAAGGAGGATCTTGACGGCCGTGTCGGGGACGGGCCAGAGCGAGACGAGGACGCAGTGAGCGCCAGCCGCGAGGAGGCTCCTCACGAGGCGGAGGACACCCTGCGTCGAAGCGCGGCCCTGTCGCTCGTCCCGCGTGTGACACGAGCTCACCTGGATCCAATAAACGTGTCATCATTTCCGTGCACTCGCAAGAGTTATAGCTGTGATTATTTTTACTCCGCGCGTGCGGCACTAAGCACGATAGGAAATGAGATTTTCTTACCAGGCAGAACGTATCTCGTTCCACGAGAGCAACACCCGCACGCAATGAACCAAAATAGTCATAAACTGAATTTTGATCAAAGGAATGGACAAAAAAGGAGTATTATCGAAGTTACAACTTCAATGGTGGGTCTACGGTTTCGATAAGTTGACCGCTACGTGACACGCCGTTGTGCCACATTCGCCATAGGGAAGAACAGTGGTTCCAAACCCCTCGGTCGTCAACGTTTTAAAAGAAAGGGTCTTCTGTTCATGAGCTGATGCATCAAAATGTCGGTTCCATTTACTAACAAAGATTTCGCTATATTTTACAAGAACATTTTATACATTCCAGCTAGGAGAAAAGATGATAAAAAGCGAATAGCGAAAATCCTCACCACGACCAGCTTGGCAGAGAGTTTCAAGTTGAGTATGTCGGTCGCAGTCAAGAGGAATTCACTCGGAGGAGGGACCTCGAGCGACGTGGAGAGATCCGATGCCGTCTCTTGATCCTCCCCGTTCTCCTTGTCCTTGATCGGACCGGGCTCCACGATGCCTCCCGGAGACACGACCAGAGCCGACAGCTGCCACGAGACGTGGGTCGCGAGGTGGATGCACTGCGCGTCTGCCAGCTCCCGAAGGACGTTCTCTTTCGTCGCTGCGGGACCGACCAACGGCTTCGCGCCCAGGAGTTCTCCGACGATGTTCGCCTCCTGCTCGGCGTAGGGAAGGTTGGGCCAGCCCCATTCCGCCCGAACCGCATTCGGCAGGGCGGGATTCCCCACGACCACCGAGGATGGGATCTCCTCCGACGCCACGAGACTCTTCCCTTTGTGCCCGGTGCGCAGAGCCGACAGCGACGGGAGGACGAGAAGACTGAAGCGTTCGCAGAGGAATTCGTTGCACGACGGCCCCTTCAGGACCGGCCAGGGAACGAGGTGCAAGTCCCCGTCCAAGACCAGCATGAGTTCCCTCGGCTGAGACGGCGGTGGCAGGAACTGATCCATCGGCGCCACGAGGAGCTCGTAGAGAGCCAGCAGGCACGACGGGCCCTGCCAAGACGGACCGGCAGACCTCATGGACCCGCATCTGCTTCCCGCTTCGCTCGCGATGCTCCCCGTCACGCTGCCCAAGCTACTCGGGAACAAATAACACCTAATCGTGAGTCATCCTCTCTTGTTGGTTTCTACTCGAGGATCGCTAAGAAAGAATTCTATCATTTCGACGACTCCATATTATTTCCACCATTCAAGAGAGCCATTTCCTGACTTCTGACCCGGATAGAGCTCAGTGAATTCGCAGAGTGACTTCCTCATCGAAGGGCATTAAGAGAAGGGCACTGATATCCATCCCAAAAGTAAAAAGTCTGGCTGTCTGTCGTCTCAAAAGAACGGTTGCACGACGGACTTTTTCCTAAGGAAGCTGCAGGTGAAGTCCTGCCGCCCACGCCTAAAGAGCACGACTCCATAAAAGCTTGACTCCATAAAAGCTTCAATCGTCACCAGAAATCACGACCATGATAATAAATCAATTTATGAAAATAGTCGAAAGCGTTTGGAGAAAATGCCTTTTTTTTTTGTTTTCTGGCAAAAAATAAACTGTTGTAAGCATTATTTTCACATTCATCTGAGCAACCCTTCTATTTGTACACGTTTCTGGCACTGGCATATCGGACGATTTCAATCTAAGACGCTATTCTCTACTTAATTAGATTGGCTTGGCCAAACGGAGGGACAAGGTGAGCAATATCCTGTCTTGATTCTGAACCTATCATGTGAATCCTGGTACTTCGATGTGAAGCTGGTCGGTGAAAAATTTTTTGCTCTCTTTCCATTATATGTGGTTTCTATTAAGAATGTAAAAGGCATTGTGTTGCATCTACAAGCTATAGAGGTAATGAGGAGGAAAATCTGTTCATCAAAACCAATTTTTTTAAATGTAAGTGAGACAAGATGTACTCTATTTTGAGAACCTGATCATTGGGGGTATTAGATGGTTGCCCAATTGTCTGTGGGTCCAAATGTTGACACCAATGCCATTCATTCATTAGCAAACCTCTGCATACTGACCTAAAGAGACTCGACAAGGAGTAACTGGAAGCATTGAGGAGATGCGAGCGGTTGAAGAACCTCAGGTAGTTCCCTTCCTCTTCTTCCACGTTCTCTCTGCCACTCCCACTGTCACAGAACGACAATCAACATCGTGGCACCCAGAGATCATCCAATGACATCCCAACGTTCCTTGGACTCACCCATCGGCACAGGCAGGGGACGTCACGGAGGAGTTCACGTTCACGCCGAGGGACTCCCGCATGTTCTCCAGATGCTGCTCTATCAGGGTCCCTTCCCCACCCTCCACTTCCAGTGACTGCTCAACAAACTCCACCACACCTACATCAGACATCAGTAACTCAGTCAGACAAATTCCTCCAGAAGAGACAACAACAAGGGTCATCAGAGTCGTTCGGAAACAGTGATGAAGTTCAGCTTTCGAACCGGCAGACTAGTTTACGCCCTCTGGAGAAGGGTTCTGTTGTGATTTTCACAGGCAGCTGTATCAGATTGCTTTTTGGTCCCTTCTCTGCCAAATCTAAGGCTTGCTTCAGTTCAAATTATAAATGCACATGCACTTCAATACTTTGGGACCTTTCCCAATTTCGCAAAAATGTTAGTTCTAAAAGGGCACAACTCAACCTCACAGTAAAACTAACCAGTAATTGAAATTCACTTAAGCTGGAATGCCAAAAGCAAGAAAAACTGCAAATAGGAGCTATATAAAATGGAAATTGAATTTCCCCTAACTGTCCTCCATTTAAGGAAAATTTGCACATCATCAAGTCCTTTGAAACCTAATTCAAACATTTTGTCTCTTCAAATATTCTACCACTTCATGAAAGTTCATACATCTAGGACATTGCTTCACCCAATGAAAGCATTTTTTAATGAAATCTTATGCCTCTGTGTGAACTCAGTGTTGAATCAATTTTATTCCTCTATTTACTATGGCTTTTTGTGTTGCCTTTACTCTGAGTCAAATCATGCAATTTCTCATCCTGCCATTACTCTCAATGGAGGCATGCATCCTCATCAAGAAAGAAGTGACCACACTGATGCTGCCAGCAACAGACAGACAAAGAAGCTCCACGGACCTTTCTGTGGGGTGATGAGCCAGGTGAAGAGAGTGGAGCCAATAATGCTGAAGTAGAGGACACTGGCCTTCTGCCTGCGGACGAGCTCCATGAGAGCGGCTGGGGTAGCCGGACAATGTTCTTTCCCTCTCCCAACCTCCAGTGGAATACGGCACTTCTCCCACTCTGCGGCCAGCAGGGCCTCCTCCAAACGGCCCAGACACACCAACACTTTCTGCAATTAAACAGATCATTAACATCAAATGACATGTGCAACACGCTACAACTAGTACACTCTTTCGATGTGAAGTGGGACAGAGATTGCAGGTAAATCTTGGGTATAAAAGCTTCCCACAAATGTTCCCTCTCTTGCTGCAGCTGCAGATTTAGTTGATGTTTCAACATCGTTGTTATATGCATGACACTGGCACACATAGCCTGCACATTACTTTTAATGCTTTCTATGATGTGATCACTGCATTACAAACCTGAAGGGAATGAAGCGTTTCGGTTTGGAGGTGAAAGGCATTCCGCCGCTGGTCCTTGGACCACTGGGACTGCTTGCGCAGGGTGTCCAGGAGAGTGGAGGCCTTCCGAAGCTGCAGAGCAGCATCTTCCAGGTTCCCCTCCTTCCACAGGGTGATCCCCATCTGGTGCCGCAGCCGTGCCTCCTCCTCCCAGTGTCCCTGACCCTCTGCAAGCTCTAAGCCAGCCTCAAAGGATGCCAGTGCCTCTCCCATTCGACCCATGCTCAAATGGATTCGACCTGGAAGACACATCAATTCCTATTTCATACTGTTTCACCAAGAATGACCTTCTTAATGCCTTAACCTTGGAATGCAAATAGGGATATTTCAGAAAATATTTCAGATGACATACTACACAACTTTCTCAGCATAAAATACACATTATGGTGAATACAAAAGCAACGAAAAAAATTATGCAGCAAAATTAAAAGAGAAGTAATCCTAATATATAACTGCAAAACTGCAAAGTAGTATAAATGACAACTTATATTGCACTAGCATTCCCAGTTACTTTCCCTGACATGCTGTAGAGCTCATTGAACTAAAAAAGAACAGAAAGAACAGACCAAGTGATGCATAGGCACTGGTCTTGGCCTCCTGGTCCTGGAGCTGCGATGCAAGGCAGAGGAAATCCTTCTGGTAACCGAGCGCATCCTGGAGGTTCCCGAGCGCCTCGTACGCCTCCCCGATGTTGTGGAAGGCTCGTGCCTGTGCCCTTTTCTGTCCCGTCTCCTCCCCGAGGCTGAGGTCCAGCTGATGGTACTTGAGCGCTCGAGTCGGGTCCCCCATGCAGTGGTAGACCCGCCCGAGCCCTGCCGCCGCCTCACCCTCCAGCAACCGGTCACCCAGCTCCCGGGCTATGGACATCTGGTGCTCGAGGCAGGACATAGCTTGTTCGTACTGGCCCAGTTCCCGGTGGACGTTCCCCAGGTCCCCGTATGCAGAGGCCTTCAGTTGAGGCGTGGCCAGCTCATGAGAGACTACCAAACGCTTCTCAAAGTTCACCTAGGCATGCACAAATTTCTAATGAACACTTGGCTTTCCGTGCAAAACATACAATGCAAAGGCAGGGAACACAAAAATGCTACAGTCCAATCTTGCCGAAGTCGACTCGTGAGCAAGTCACAGGCTGTATGACTTGAGAGCAGAGTGGGATGAAATGTTCTACACCCAAATCATACTTCATATTAGTGATACCTTTGTACATCATAGACACAGAAAACCTGAACAGTCACAACTGCATCACCAACGTATCCTAAACCCACAAGCAACTGTCATTTCTACTCCAGCCTAACTTCCATCTAAACCTGCATGGTACTGAATAAACCAGGGTTGATCCAATATGTACAATAATTAGCAGAGAAGTGTACTGGTTCAATGTGCTCCTCCACTTCACTACATTGAGACAAACATCACTCACTCCCACCCTAAGTGGCTGATGATATAATTAAGCCAACTTCCCTGACATGTCACAGACATCTGAACGATTTGGGAAACTCGTTTAAACTGCTAATTTATTCCTGACATTTCAGGTTTTTCACTCCGATGGCATTCCCCTAATGAGATGAGAGGGATAAACGGTACCAGTGCCTCCTGGAGATTCCCGAGCGCCTTGTGGGTGGTGCCGAGGGCCTTGTAAGCAGCCTCCTGCTTCTGGAGGCTCTTGCTCTGCAGGGCCAGCCGGAGCTGCTCCTCGTGGCAGTGCAGCGCTGAGCTGTGCTCCCCCAGCACAGTATAGCACGTCCCCATGTTCTCCAGGGCATACATCTGCAACACATCATCCATATCAATGCGTTTCTGCTTCATCGATTACAGTAGCTTTCATGCTTTCACCTCTGGCTTAATCGCAAGCGATATATGAAGACAGAGACCAAGTGAGGGGTGGTTCTTAGTTGTTGTGAGTTTCAGAATACCTGTTTTTAATTAGACTGAAAGGTTTTTATTACACTCGTTATAATCTTCGATGCCATGTCGTAACTATATACTTGCACGGCACATCCTGCTTCCACGAGCACTGAATCGTTCCAAACTAAAAAGCACTAAACAATTTCTCAGATGCATTTCACACAACCGATTGGACATTAACCTTATCGATGGCAGCCGAAGTGGACGAGAGCTGGTTGAGGATGGACAGCTGTTGCCTGAAGAAGGCATTCGCCTTCTGCGGTTCCCTCATGTTGAGGTGTGCGATGCCCAGGTTCCCGTATGCCTGCGCCTCCAGTCCGCTGTCCCTCAGCGCCCTGCTCTTCTCCAATTGCTCCGTGTACGCCCGGACGGCACCCGCGTGGTTCCCGAGGGCCGTGTGCACGGCACCCAGGTGGCTCTGGGCGCGGCACTCGCCGCGTACGTCTCCGATTTCTCTCCTCAGTGCCAACTCCTACGAGACACAGTCGGGGGTTTAGGATTTCCGATCGGGTCGTCACGCAAGACTCTTTTCGAGTCAGGAGAAGCAAACTTTATATTTTTCTAGTAAAGAAGAGAAAGAATGATACCCCAACCCTCCTAGCGTTCGAGTCCAAACCTTTATGAAAAACTGCAATCCCATTCTCGTCAGCGACTTCTAATTGGTATGTTTTTACTAACTGGCATTTAACGAAAATTTTGGATTAAAAAAAAAAGGAACTTCCAAACCCTGCAAAGCCTGAGAAAACCAGGAAAAGGAACCAAACGAGGCGAAATCCTAACCTGCGTGTGAAACCCCAGCGCCTTGTCCAGCCGCTTGAGCTGCCGGTGCACCTGCCCCAGCGCTCCGAACGCCGAGCCCTCCAGCCCCTTGTCCCGCACGCTCTTCGCCAGCACCAGTTGCTTCTGGTAGATCTTGATCGCCTCGTCCACGTTTCCCTGCTTCATCAGCACGTCCCCGATGTTCCCCAGGGCGCGAAACTTCCCGGACGCGTGCTTCATCATGTGGGCGATGGCTGACGGAAGACACGTAAACAAATATTATCGAGTTTAATCGGGACCCAGAAATCAGATGGTAAACTGGAATTTAAATGGTAAGCAGGCAATAAATAGTAAGCAGAAATAAAATGTAAAGCAGAAGTCGAAGGTGGACAGGTCGCAGAGGGAGAAGTAGGCATAATGGAATAATGCTGTTACTCTTTTGCATTATTTTAAGGTGTGTTCGCGAGAGAGAGGTACCACGACTCCAAGCGATTCAAACGTCACGCAACAATTTCTCCCCATCAAAAAAGAACAATGAATTATTAAAGATAGCCAGAAGCAGTGTTGGCGATAGTCTGGTTCAACGGTGGACACGGATCCTCCGCCATCGAAGCTATCAATAAATTACCACTGATAAATATTTCGCAGCGATCGTGATCAGGAACAGGCTTGAATTAAATTCTTGTTAATAAATAAAAAAAACTTGTAACGTATACCACTTAATAAATCATGAAATTAATTAACAATGACAGGCACGGTATCACATAATGATCACATACTGGAACTTCTCAACAAGTAACATGCACCAAATCCGTTTTAACTTTAAACTGATCTGGTTTCATAATCTAGGAGTCTAGGGGAATAAGATCATCTCCGTCAAACGAATTCCCTTTGAGGACCATAGTGAGATCAGATTAGTTTAAGTTAAATAGATCTGGTGCATGTCACCCATTTATAGATATAAATATATTTATCGACTATGATTATTATTTCGTTCCCAGCGTTCTCATTCATGTGCATCTGGCGTTCCTATTTAGAAGCAACCGAGGTATTAAAAGACGAGAAAAAAAAACCCCGAGAGAATGAAAATTCCTGAGGAATAAATAAGCGGAAGGAAAGGGTCACGAAAGGGTTATGATCGGCGGGGGGATACGTGACCGTCCCCGGCCCCGGGGATGAAACACGGCGGCGCGGATCATCATCATCATCGCCATCCAGTCTCAAGGCTGAGGGAGGGAGGGTCGAGGGTCGCCCGACCTCCCTGACCTCCCCCCCGTGACCTCCCTCCTCGCCTCCCTCCCAGACGCCGTACGTGTAAACCGTCGGAAATGCCGTTCCGCTCTCTCACGTGCACGATGCTCGGCCGTCGGCCATTCCCACGTCGCTGGAAAGAGATGCCGAGCTGCGAATTTCCTGGTTTTTTCCACGAGGAAAGAAAAGGCTGGGCCATTCCGAGCAGGCCCGGTCCGTTCTCCTCGATGATGAAGGCGAAACGACGTGGGATGCCGAGATTTCAGAGGTTAAATGGCGAAAGAGAGGAAAAGGAAGCCCCGAGCTGGCAAGCTTGGGGATGACTGGTAGACTGCTGCACGGGACGAAAATCCCGTCCAGCGGCCGACGGGAGGGCGTAAGGAAGGACCGTCAGCCCTGCTTCTTCCTCCTCTCTTTCCGAGTAAATTTTATACTACATCCGTTACGAAACGCGAGTTTACCACGTAAAGCTCATCGGGTTAGTACGCCAGCAACTCCCGATCGGTTTTATTCCATAGAGTTTCAAGCGATAGAGCTCCTCGAGGAAATCATTCCGATTGAATTCTTCGAGTTTCTACCTCGAGGAAGCTCCGACCTGGCATGCAGACACGCGCACACGCACGCAGTCAGACACGTGTCTGAAACGAACATCCAAGCGATTGCATAAGGAACCTCATTGTTCGTTCGGCGAGAAAAAGAAAGCTTGAAATTCAAAAGACCCACTTCGATCCGGTCGATGATCGAAACGCGAAAAAAAGCCAGACGTCGACGTCGTCACGCGTCGGCTCTGGATCCTCAACGATGCACCCTCGTCGGCGAAGGACGGACGAAAGAACGAGTTCCCGGAAGGTCTCTAACGATGACGTCAGTCCAGTCTTCCCTGGCAATCACCTACATGGCATGATTGCTCGCTCCTCCCTATGCCCGAGCATTTTATCCCCAGTTAGCCATCTCTCAACGGGATGCGCAAGTGCTCCCTGCACCCGAGCCTCAAAAAGTCAAAAGTAGACCGAACAGAAGAACCGGTACCGTAATATTTCAGTCTAAAATTAGTTCCGACACGTGAGACTGATACCCATGATTCCCCCTTTGTTCCCGGGATGTTAACGAGCAGCAGCTGACGAAGAAAGTCGGATGAAAAATGAGGGAAATCGCGTAGCCTCGAGAAGTCGGCAGACGCAATCGCGGTTTAACATCTGCGGGATGCTTTAAAATGTGGGTCGCATCATTATTAAAGACTTCGATGCGAAGTTTCACTAGTCTCAAGGTCAGAAGTTAAAGGCCGAAAGCCGATGATGTAAACAAGGTACCGCTTAAACTTGCAACGCAGATCAAATCCGATCGCGATTTTCTAAAAGCAACTAGGGCTAGCAGCAATGAAATAAAAGGGTAATAAATTTTTTTTTTCCATAAAGTATGAAAAGGAAGTAAAACCCGTAAAACCGGACGGCTAAGAGGTAAAAGGGGGAATAAAGGAAGCTTTCGAGCCACATCGTTTTCAAACGCTCGTACGTCTCGGCCAGGAGAGGTGAAAGTTCCGAGGTGATGCTATTGCCGACTGCTTAGATCCAGGTTCCTCTGGAATCGTTGCAAGTTTATAGGAAGCGATCGATATTTAAAACGAGTTTCAAAACGGAACGCACCCAAGAAGTACTTCTGACAGTCCAGGGCCTTCTGCAGGTGCTGGAGCGCCAGATGAGCCAGGCCCAGGTTGCAGTACGCCCTGCCCATGCTCATCCGGTCTTGGAGATCCTTCGCCAGCGACAGATCCTGCTCGTAGTAGCGGATCGCCTCCTTGAAGTTCCCGAGGCAGTAGTGGGCGTAGCCGAGGAAGTGGCAGGCCTTCGCTTCGCCCTCCACGTCCTGCAGCTCCTGCGATAGCATCAGGTACTGCTCGTAGTACGGGACGGCCTCGCCGAACTCCCCGCGGGATGAATGGCAGTTCCCGAGGTTGCAGAGGGCACAGGCCTCGCCTGCCGTGTCCTTCAGTTCCCTCGCGATCCCGAGGTGGCTGTGGTAGTGCAGCAGGGCCATCTCGTGCATCCCCACCGCCTGGTACGCCACGGCCAGGTTTCCGTGCGTCGACGCCTCGCTGTTCCGGTCGTTCACCTCCTTCGAGATCGTCAGTTCCTGCTTGTGGTACTTGATCGCCTGGTCGTAGTAACCCATCGCGCTGTACGCGTTCCCGATGTTCCCGTACGCCCGCCCCATCCCCGCCCTGTCGCCCAGCGCCCGAGCGATGTTCAGATGAGCCTGGTGCAACTTCAACGCCGCGTCCTGGTCTCCCAGCAACTGATACACGATCCCCAGATTGGAGCACGCCCGCCCCTCCCCCACTTTGTCCTTGGTCGCCAGCGCCATGTCCAGCTGCTTTTCGTGCCACTTCTTCGCCTGGACGTAATCCCCCATGCACCTGGCCGCGTGTCCCAACCCCGCGTACGCCCTCGCCTCGATCGTCTTGTCCCTCAATTCCTGCGCGATCACCAGCACGTGATTGTGGAACGTGATCGCCTGCTCGAAGTTCCTCTTGTAGTGATGCGACGACCCCAGGTTGCTGTACGCCCTCGCCTCTTCCACCCTGTTGCCCAACTCCTTCGCGATCCGGAGATGTTCCATGTGACACTGCACCGCGTTGTCGAAGTCCCCCGTCGCCAGGTACACCGCTCCCACATTGCCGATCTCCCTCGCCTCCTGCAGTTTGTCCCCGATCTGCTTGACCAGCTGCACGCACTGCTTGTGCGACGCCAGCCCGTTCGAGAAGTCCCCGATCGCCGTGTACACGTGACCCAGACTCGTTAGCGCCACCGCCGCCGCCGCCGTGTCCTTGCACTTCATCGCCAGTACCAGCTGGTACCTGTGGGACGTGAGGGCCTCCCGGAAGCAGCCCTTGCTGAAGTACGCCGACCCGAGGTTCCCGTGGGCCCGGCACTCCCCGGCGATGTCGCCGAGGGCTTTTGCCACTGCCAGGTCCTGCTGCATGTAGTTCAGGGCCTGTCCCACCGAGAGGAATGGCGTCAGTCACGCGTCCGCAGAGTCATCGATAGCAAAACGGGCAAGGTGATACGATTACTTGAAAATTTTGCAAAATAATATAAAATTCAGTAAATTTCTTTACGATTCCAGTATATACATACTTATCATGAAATTGCAGAAAATCCGTACGTATTCCAAAACTCGACCGCGAAAATAATCATAAAACCAAAAAAAAAAAACATATAACCCGTCGACACGGACCTTATCCAGCGAGTTGAGCGCCCAGTAGGCCGAGGACAGCGCCGAGAAGACGGAGCCCCTGAGCTTCAGGCTGCACGTCCCGATCCTCAGGGCAGACTCCAGCACCACCACAGCCGAGGAGTAGTGGCCCGCCGCCAGCAGCTCCTGGCCGATCACGGAGATCATCACGAAGGGGGACTTGTCCAAGCGCATCGTCTGCAGTTGGCGATAGGTTGGCTCCAGGGTCGCTGGGGGGAACACGGGAAATCCAAATAACTCCCTGGTATTTTCATTTACTCTTTCTTTCTTTCGTTTGCGACTAATTTAGTTACATGTTTTTATGTCATTACGTTATTTTATCCTAGTCGGCACGTGAAATTTTTTCTATGATCGTGCCTTCCAGACTGGTTTTCTTCATCGAGGCTCGAAACTTAACGAGGCCGGTAGTCACGTACAAGCCATCGACTCGAACGTAGACGGGATACGTACCTCGAAGGGGACTCTTCATGGCAGCCTCGACGAGGCCGGCCAGAAGTTGGGTGGACTTGGGCTCCTGGGCGAGGCCGGAGGCGAAGGCGGCCAGTGCCTCCGCCGGCCGGCCGAGACTCTGCAGCGCCACTCCTTGCCGGTAGTATGCCTGTGGACCACGAGGTAAATCGTAAGCTTTCTTCATCGTTACACCTTCCCGAAAGAGAGAAAATATATCGGTCGAGAAGAGTCACCAGACTCTCCTCGAATCCAGGTTACACAGCTCGACCGGAACGATTTTCAGCCGCACGGTTGCTCCAGTTAATGACTGGATGAAACCATCTGAGAGCTTCGGGAATCGTCTGCTACCGTGCACCCTGCAATGCGCTTTAACCTTTTGCTGGCTAATTTTTTCTCAGGCGTAGCCTTCCAAGAACACGGGGAGTGTCTATCGTTGCCTGATTAGTATACTTCCCACTGCCCACGAAAGGGTTAACTAAAAAAACGCGAGAAAATCGGTATCGTATGAATTGAAATAAGTGATGGTGCAAAGTGATGCCGAATGAGAAAATCACGGGCGGTTTTTCGGTTCGGTTGCAAGGTCATAGAAAAAGTGCCAGCAAATCTGCTCAACTCGTTTAAATTTGAAAGCAAAATCGCTGCATCGCTGAGATCCCACGATTACAAATCGTGAAAGTGAGTTGGGAAAATGACGAGAACCTCTGGAGGCGCTCCACATCTTTGTTCTTCTTCCCATTTACGGAGGGGGGGGGGGAAGTAGACTAACTGTTGTGTAACAGTTCTGCTTCGTCAGTTCATCTATCAGTCCCTCGTAGCAGCCGCTGTGAACCCCGGTCCAAATGGCACGACTACGGCAGGACATCTATATTTACCGATCTAATTATAGTGATTTCTCTTCGGCAGACGGCAAAAACGAGCTCGGTCTCTGTTCCGCTTCCTTCTCGACGCGAGTGCAAGAAAACGGTGAAAAACAGGACCAGATGGACGCAAAGAAATGCAACTAATTTATCCTAACTTTACCAAGAAGGCAAGCCGGTTCTGCCACACCTCTATTTCCCCACCACCTGCAGTGGAGTCGGCGCTCGGAACGTCCGCGGTCTCCCCATCCCAAGCCACCATACCCTCCTCGTGGGAGCAACGCGATCGGCCGGCTCGCATCGCCCGGGCAGTGACGTCACCCCCCGCACGCGTCCACGGAGTTCGCGTGCAGTGCCGGGAAGACGACATTCTTACTCCCGATCCCGACGAGCACCGTTCGGATTTGCGGCATTCTTCCCTCCACCCACCCGTGATTCTCGCGGGCGGAACTCGCAATCGGACCCCCAAGGTCGCCGATTCCCCTCTCCCACGTGTGATTCCCAGGACCGACCTTCCTAGATTTCCTATTGCGTGGCTCTCGAGCCTCGCTACTCCCACCCATCGGGTGATAAATACGCGAACGTCACGAAACGTCGCTCCACTTAACCCGAAAATTCCCATACTTCTTTTTTCCTCCCCATCTAATTCAACTCTTCCGTCGGCGACTCCGGGCAAGGAAAAAAAACCTACTCGCCGTGTTTATTTTTTCCTCCTCCCCTTTCCCTCGGGGCCGAGGTAGCAGCTCGGATCCGACAAAGATTGACAAGGGAGAGGAAGAGGGAAAGTGGAAGGGGGGGGATGGAGAAGCGGCCTCTGCGATGGCCAACGGCCAGGTCGGCCCCCGTTCCGCAATCACAACCTGGATTTCCTTTTCTAATGAGGGGGCCCCTTGAAACCTCCCGCAAAAAAAAAAACACCCAAGGGCCATGAAACACGATGAAGGAAAACCCCCAAAGACCACACGAATATCCAGGGGAATCGATAGAATGCGGAATCGGTCTTCAAAAAACATGATCTCATTCCTCTTGCGATCTCCTTGAATGAAAAATCCTGTTTCACCAGGATTTAGAGACCAGAAAAAAAAAAAAAAGGTATTTAAAAATAAATTACGAGATATTTTGACCGTGAAGAGGCAGAAACGACTCAAGAGCAACCAAATACGGCCTCCCACGATAGGAACTCGACCGAATATTCAAATTAAGAGAAAAAATAAAGCGAAGGTGGATGGAATCCCATTAGGACCTTCTGCCTCCCTCCCATTAGGAAAGGAGGCAGAGGCTCTAATGAGGAGGAGCTATCACGACAGGAATCGCTTATTAACACCGGTCTTCAATCAAGTATCCGAGGAATGCGATGGGATTCCGGTCGTTGACACAAAAGACACGACAAAAAAAAAGAAAAAAGAAGGCGAGTGACGCGAACACCCAGACAAGAGAGTGTCCCCCTTTTTCCATTTTTTTTCCCCGATGAAATGTGACTTCTCAAGGACGATCCGCGCCACTCGTTCCGACCGCAGTCCTCGGTATTTAGGGGTGTCACCCGTGGGACACCCCCAGGGGGTCTCCCAAAATCACGAACGAACCGGAGAGCGGAAGCACATCTGCCCGTTCGCTTTCCTTCGACGATTCGCATACCATCTATTTAATCGAGTTCTTATTTATTTCTGGCTTTCGTATCTGACGCAATTTTGCATCGAAGGGCTTCCTTCCGCATTTTGGGCTCGTTTCCATGCCAAGCATAAAACATGCGGTTAACGAGCAGGGTTACGTCACGCGTGGCATTTTCGTACTTCAGGGGGGGGAAAGGACCGTAACGACGCGATGACAAGAGAACGATGCGATCGGTCGCTCCCCAAGAGACGCTACCGATCGGGACGCACATCCCCAGCTCTTTCGGGTTTATTTCTCCGTTCGTGACGCCACGCGGACTTCGCGACGTGCTCCGACTCTTCAAGCCTCTCATTACGGATGGAATTCATTCTGTCAAAATCTTTCAAAAACAAAATAATCGTGACGCCGGTGAGTTGCGACAACCCCGAAAACGTCGGCGAGACGACGACGACGTTTTCGGTAACGACATCCGGGCGATCGCACGAGGAACCTCGTTTCGTCTTCACGGTCCTCGTTTCTTTTTCGACGAGCCTCGATTCTTCTTTAAACAAAAGGAGACTCGCTATTAAAATGAGAAAAGACGGTCACGAGTGGAGCGAACACCCCCGCTGAGTCCGGCAGAGACGGGGCAAATTGCATCGCGCCCTAAATACCCATCTGACAACAGTTCCCGATCCCCCCCCCCCACCCCCTTAGAAACAGTTCTCGTCTTCCTTCGACTCAGGGACTCGAGGGGAGTCGTAGGCACACACCGACAGGGTGCTGCGGAGGGAGAAATTCACATCGATTGTACCTCCTCGAGGGGCAACCACGGAAGTAGCCGATTGCTGGACGGCACTCGGGAAAGCCTCGAAATTCTGGTGTTTCGCATTCTAAAAACATCATTTGAAAGAGCAGTAAATGAATTAACGTTAAAACGTCACGATGCACGAAAAGCTCGAGTGCAAAAGCCGACACGGAGGTCCCATCCGCGGTGAGCCGCTCCGGTTTCTTGCACCACCCCGTCCGCACCCGGCGGATAATTACCATGAGGGAGAGAGGGAGGGAGGGGGGAAGAGAGGGGGCAAGAAGGGAGAGACTGCGGAGCCGGAGAGCCTGCACCTGTGTTCAAACAAACACTGTAATTACCTCTCTCCTTGCCCCCCTGGTATGATCTCGAGTGACCCGACGGTTTTCTTTCCCAAAAAATAAAAGCAGGATCCGTTGGCACGAGGGTCTCCCCGGATTTCATCTCGCGGTGATAGCAACGGTCCCAATTACCAAGGGCTTTCCGAGCTTCGATTTCTCCCTGGATCGATAAGCTTCGAAACCGAAGAAGCTCTTTCTTCAAAGGCTGGCTCATTCAAATCACGTATTTCTTCTTTCCTTTTTTCGTACCGTAACATCGACCGTCGAGAAATGCGAACTAAACCGATGTGACGTCGATCTGTGGATGACAAAAAAAAATCCAAACAACTCCATCCAGGAGCCATCCATCGACGAGTTCATCCAAGAGCCATCGTGCGTGGGAGGTGCCTCAGCCAATTAGCAACGGTTTTCATGCAAACAGAACCGAGGCGAATGCCGGCGAGAAGAAAAAAAAAAAGGAATCGTGACCGAAAGAGTGAATTAAAGGAAAGGGCATGGCCTTTTAAACTCTCGACCAAGCCACAACAAAAAAAAAGTAGAGCGAGCAAAAAAATGATGGCGGTGACTCCGATCTGGCAATTATGGTCTCCATCTGGCAATTAAGATACGAAAGAGCAAGGCAGAATTCTCGTCTCGATTTCTCTCTAACATGCACATGCGACGATGCACATGCTATGATATTCCTTCCGTAATGGGAGCATTTCACAATGAAACTCCTCGGCCGTCCGGCGCAGTTCCTAATGATCTCCCCGACAAAATCGTTCCTATTCACGCACGGCCTCCCCTTTCGAATGCCATCCACGCCACAAGGCCCTTCTCGAGCAAAGTTCATGCACGCACTTCCATGCCCCTCGTCGTCGTCCCTGGCTTTAACCCTTCGCGGACCGTGAACGCACAGGTACGTCCGTACTCCCGAAAGGTTCCAGAAAACTCGATCCTCGAAGGGTTAAGGTCGTCTACGGACTCGGTGTCCCGATTTGGAATTTCTTACTTCCCGGATTTAAGGCCGTTTAAGACTTTCCCTAAACGAACGCCCCTCGAGCGACTCACCTTGCCCCACTTGGGACTGATGTCCCTCGCACGGATCGCGTCCTGGAGCGCCCGGTGCCCCTGCCCCAGCTTCACCAGCGCGGCACTCCTGTTCGAGTGGAGGATGGCGTTCCCCGGGTCCATCTCCAGTGCCTGCGTGTACAGCAGCACGGCCGTGTGGAAGTCTCCTTCGCTGCACGCCTGGTTCGACGCCTTCACTTTGTCCAGGAACACCTGCTTCTGGTGAGGTGACATCCGGTCCAGGTTCGAAGGGGTGCTCCCTTCTCCCCCTCCTCCTCCTCCGTCGCCTCCACCCCGGTCACCGTCCGTCTGCAACACAAAACGAGGTCGTTCCAGAATCTCAGTATACCGACCTCGGTCCAGACGACCTTCCCGTAACCGCAGGTCGATTCCATCTCGTGGATGCGGTGATAGAGTTTCACTCGTTTCATCGATCGACTCGTAGCGAATAACAAGGTTACCTCGACACGGAATGCCAAGGGCATCGAACGTCGAGATGACGAATGATAATTTCTCCGAGATGGTCTCGCCTAACTGCCCACACGGAAGACTTAAAAGGGATCACATGCCATTAGTCCTCTGCCGAGTGATGCAGACGCCTGTAGAATAGGCACGCGTATAGATAACAATGGAATATACAGTGAAACCTGTGAATTCGGCCACTTCCTATTGCGGCCAGAAGTGCTCAGCTCCGATCGTTAGCTCCATAGATCCGATGTTAAAATAACTTGTTTTATCTGGCCACCTGTATGATGCGGTCAGCGGCTGAGGATTTGCAGACTCTGTGCTGACCACTCTTAATCCCGCCAGAACAGAAAGAGGATCGCAGATCGATTATATCTCTTTTCATTTCCCTGCCTTGCAGTTTCCCTCCTTCCCTCCCTCTCGCCTCCCTTCCTCCCCCCCCCCCCCCCCTCAATCCCTGAACTGACCCGTCGCTACATTGTCAAGGCCACATCTCCGGATGTTTCGGCAGAGAGAATGACCTCAGAGCGTCGACCTGCTGCTAGTTCTTCTGCGTATCTTGCTCTCTTTCCAGGCCATCGAATGCCACGGAGAAGGTTAAGTGCTCTTTGGCAGAGAAGGGGATGCATGAGCCAGTTTAAACGATCACGAAGCTCGAAGTGTCCCTCCACGAGCGAGCGTGCGAACGCAAAATGCGCGTGCGTCAAACGAACGTTCAAGATTTCCTCACAATCGAATAACGGTCTCCAAAATTTCTTCTCGGTGTACGTAGTATAATTAAAATCTGACAAAATCAGATGTACGGTACCTTTGGAATAAGCAGCGTGTTTAATTTTCTCGGAAAACTGACTGGTAAGTGTCTCGGTTTGCCTAGAAGAAAAAGTGTTAAAAATTTGCAATATTTATAGCGGCCAGATTTATAAAGATTCGTGGCCGTATCGCACAGGTTTCACCGTACAAAACTCTCATCTTTAACATTTTCGGAGGGAATGGCAAACAAAGGTGCAAGATTTTTAAACCTCCTATATTCTTGCTCTCCCTGAAATGAATGAAATTTTAAAATATATGCCAATTTTTTTTTCCATTTCCCATAACATGAACTCTGCATAGGCTGATGTGCTCCCAACACCTTTCAGAAACTTCATGCGACTTCGTTGTCAAAGCAAGGCGGTGGGAGGAGATCGAAAATTAATCTGCAGCGAGTGAAGCTTCGGCAATAAACGAGTGTTAAAAATCCAAAACACCAAGTTTGTTTCGCTTAGAGTAACCTCACATTAGTGTTTCCAGTTCAATTCATCACGGATCGATTGGAAAATTGATTTGATAAAAAAATATTAAAATTGGGCTGAACATCAAAAAGCCAGACAGAAGACTACTCCTCGTGTTCGTTTCCGGCATTAAAACACATATTCGGGGAAACCGTTCACAGCCTGAGTCACAACGTATTTGAATTAAATTTCCCGGTTCTGTCGGGAACGTACGAGTCGACGCGCAGCATCGGTTTAGTGAAAACGGCAGTGAGACCAGAGACACGATAAAAAGTATTCGAGAGGCGTTTCGACTCGCACGGTCTTATCGCACTGGAAGAACACGAGACTCCAAGGAAACACGTGGATGACCCCTGGCATCGGTCAGACGCATCTGCGTCTTCCCAAAACTGCCCCCACAAACACGGTGGATATCTCCTTCGCCTACGACGAGATCCTTCTGCTCCTCTAATGGGGACGCTGGATCGCTTCGAGCTTCCATCCCTCCCTCCCAGCCGTGCCAGGTACTCGTGGAACTCATCGCGACGAGAATCCGAAGTCATATTAATGGAGGAATTAACGAGGGCCTCGGACTCCCACCGCCCCTTTCGCCCGCATCGGCCGGAACGCCGATCGATCTCTCGCAGCCCATCGAGTCCACCCGGTCGATCGAGTCCATCCGGCCGTGGGGAAATCCCCCGCCGCTGCGTTGCCCACCGACACGCGCCCTGCCCGTAATCTCGGCGGGGAATCGTCTAAGTACATCCTGCGGATTCTCGGCGTGCCTCTCCCACCTGCACGACGGTGGGCCGATGGTGCCCAAGGCCGAAGCGAGGGATCGTCCCACTTGGACTCACGTGCCGATGCACGTCGTATGCATGTCGATTTCCACGCTCCATTCCGCGTTTCTCACGCCGATGAAAGCAAAATGATTCCGTAATTTCAAAACACGGGCTGAAAAATCCTCCTCGTAATTTCCCAGCCACAGTCTAAGAGAAGAGGAAAAAAAAGGGAAAGAACTCGGCATGAATGAGGAATCCAAGACAAAAGGCGACTCGACCGCTCCGGCCGCCTTCACTTTCTCCTGCGTTCTTCACGAATTACGGGAACCGGGCGACGTCCGCTCGTGAACTCCCCCAACCGCATATCTTTAAATCGGCATGGCCCGACCCACGGCCGACGATCCCACTTCGCTCGAGCCCCGGTGCAAAGGCCCCAATGCCCTTGCCCATCCGGCGTTGAATATTTGATCCGGCGGGTCGTTCTTTCCCTTTCTGCGATAGCGAGACCGGTTCCACGTGAAGGATGGCACGGAGGACGACCAAACACCCGAAGATGCCAACGATTCCGAGAAAATAAAAGGCTGTCCGCACCGTAGGACTACTCGGGGGGGGGGCCTCGATCGGCTCAATCCAAGCGCCTTTATTTTTCTTTCTGTCCTTCGATCGAACGAGTTGGAATGCCGTCTTTGGGGGGCGTTTCGGCTTCGATGCGTCGTCAGTGAGGCATGGCTTCACGCTGGGAGTCTTTAGGAAAACAAAAGGGAATTTTTCCGCCAGTCGGGTCGGGAAGCATGCGGGGGTCGGAAAAAATGGGAGGGAATGTCAAGGATTAAAGGCTTCGTCCGCGATCGAGATAACATCGCAACCCTTCCAGAATTACAACAATAAAAGAAAAACTAAATCCTTTGTAAACACATGTCTGTCAGAAATAGCTTGGGACAACAGGTGCAAGGTGTTAGAGGTATTTTAGAGTTGAGGACGAAGTGTTACAGTGTGTCACTCGATGAGGCAGAACGCCATCATCGAGAGAGGGAACCTTATTAATTCACTCCACCTGCACGAAACACATGGATTAGGGCATAATTTCACCCCGTTCACGAATATTTCATCCGCGACCCACGCTTTTATCCCAACTTTTCCTTCTCGAATTGCAGCTGACGCAATATTGCCCATTACCCTGACTTGGAGGAATTTGGGACAATTTGCACGATTCCTCTACTCTTCTGTTTCTCTTGCTTATATCCTCGTCCGAGGAAATCTTGCCAGATGGTTGGATTCAATGCACATTATACTCACGATGCGGTAAAATAAAGTCCGGTCCCAAGTAGAACTTGAAAATTTCCCTTGCATTCGATTTTCGTCTTTTGGACCACCACAGGTCAAAATTAAGGAAGGGGAGCACGATTGAGTCCTCATACCATTCGCATTTTCCCATTCGAACATATCACTCTTCACCCTTTTCGCTAAATACTCCAGGGGGAATACTGTTTTCCTTCGTCTCATACAGGGGTGCACAACATACGGCCCGCCGTGACTGGTGGCGTTTTAAGTGCTACTATGGCTCCTGTACTGTTGGCTACAACTACGATCAGTCAGAATGCAGCCCGCGGTATGCGAGTAAAAGTCGCAAGTGGCCCTCAGTCTTTTTGAGTTGTGCACCGCTGGCCTGGTAGAAGCTTGTTCTGTTTTCATTTCACAGGAATGTATGAATTTCTCATGAAACTCTACAACATAAACCAAGAAATTATACAAGATGCCTGTAAATTATGTTACAAACAGATGAACACCGAATAAATCCGCACCGCGCGAGCAACTTCGAAACACGCGACGAAAGTTCCTACATGCACCGCACGATCAGGTACTTGCAACGAGATGCATTCAAAGGGTTCAAAGGTCCTTCAAAGTGCGCCGAGCCTTTTATGGATGGCGGCTCAGTCATGCAGAACGGACGAATATTATTTTCATATTCTCGGCTATGATGGATCCAAATGGAACTCAAAATGAGGGAG
This sequence comes from Darwinula stevensoni, assembly GCA_905338385.1. Lineage (NCBI taxonomy): Eukaryota > Metazoa > Arthropoda > Ostracoda > Podocopida > Darwinulidae > Darwinula > Darwinula stevensoni. The sequence continues at coordinate 111,181 of CAJPEV010000343.1, read as the reverse complement.
TGAGGCCCCTTGAAACCTTGAAGGTCCAAGGTCATCGACATCTCTCATTAGACAGCCCGAATGGATCGAGAGAAAGCCTGGTGATCCCTTCAAGAGGGACACCCAGGATAATGCACGAATGACCCCAGGAAGAGAGACATCCAGGAGGAAGACAACTGGGATAGAGCCAGGATGACCCTTCCGAGATAGACATCCAGCAGTAAGGCTACCGGGAAAAGGCCTGGCTGATCCCACGAAGAGAGACATCCATGGGGAGGACAATCAGGAGAAAGCAAGGGTGACCTCACGAAGAGAGACGTCCAGGAGGACAACCGGGAGAAAGTCCGCGTCGTTAGGGGGCGAGTCTTTTAGTCCTAATTGAGGAAACGCTCCGCCCGGCCTTCGTGATCCTTCCATCACGAGTCGTCGTTAGCATAATTCCTTCCTGCGGAGTCTCGATAAGGAGTCCGGTTTCGCAGGTTTCGCCATTAGTGACCCCCAATGTGAAGACAACCGAGATTTGTTGTGCAACGTCATACTGGAATGTTCATTTACATTTATTCATGAACACCTTGTTTCGATGACTTACTCGGCCAACCTATGATATGGTAAATAAAATATGCTTATAAACCTTACTGGCTCAGGAGTCCTCTTAGAGTCCGAAATCTTTACTAGCGAAATAAATTTTTCGTATATTAGTGGGTCGTTATTAGATCGTTCTGACGGTGAGTAATTCAAAACCTTTCTGTTAAGTTATATCACGGTATAATTACTCATACGATTTATGTAAATAAGCTTCATTCATAACTCGATAACGGAATGGAAAAATGCTCAGGTTTCCTAAGTCCTACCAGCCCTTGATTTCGAAGAAATTTCCCTACCTGGGAGTTGTTGTACGGTCGGGGGAATAGATAAAGAAGAAAAACAGGGAGAAGGGAGACTTAACGAAAAAAAGGAACAAAACAAAATAATTGGCAATATTATGGCCGATATAAAAAAAAACGACAGACTTCAACGCTCGGGTCCAATGGATGGGCGAAGACTTCGACGCTCGCATCTACGAGGCTACAGCTATATTTCCCGGGTTCTAATTCATGCAAACACGCGAGAATCTGATAACACAGCATAATTATGCTTCTTCCGGTCCCATAAACTCTGTCCATAAAAAATGTCCTTCTAAGCTGACGCCTAATGGAAATTCTGGGTGTTTCGGTTGCTCCTAAGCTTTATAGGGGTTGTAGTCAATGGGCCAAGGTTTTGCTAAACCTAACTAAGGTTCATAAGAAAGCTAAAATATTTGTCCTTCCGGATAAGACCGCCTTCATCGGTGGGCTGATGTGGGTCGACAGGCCCATCGGCCATCTCTCTTAGGCCTAAGGCTGAGATATTCCGATTTATGGCCCTTCCAGCGTCAATGATGACAGTGGACCGAACCAAAATATCTTGAGAAGCATTGACTTCTTCCCGAGAGGCGAAAGAAAGGACTCGAAGGGGCTTACCTGCTCGGAATCCATGGAGTCACGGGGCAGGGTCCGAAGACGAAGGAAAACAAAAGCTGACGGCGATCGCCATCTTCCTCTGAGCACTGACTTGCCCTTCCCCGCTCGGGACCATCCTCCCTCCCGTGCCTCTGGCGTCCTCGCTTCCGATTGGTCGGCGCCTGAGGAATGCAGCGAGGGGAGTGTGAACCCGGACACGGAACGGCAACTGCCCCTCCAGCCTCGGTGGAATGCGTGTTACCCCGGGAGTATCGGGGCTGGCCTCGGTGGAGCCTGGATGCCGTGTCGCGCGTTGTGGCGCTGTTCCGCCTCCCATTCTTTGCTTTAATCATTTTCTTCTTTTTTTTTGTGGCTGGTGCAGCCTGTTTCTGGCACCGTCTCGGGGATTGTGGGAACCGTTGTCGTGAAAAAATGGTTGAATTCATTAAGCAAGCGATGAATTACTGGAATTTTTTGCAAGGTCGGGCGTTACACGACTAATAAGCTGCTTAAAGTCGCTTCACGTCGGTCGTAAATATCGTATAATAGTTGTGCCAGTTCCATGAAATTAATGTTTTCATAGCCTCCTAAATTGTGACGCCCTGTCGATGGCAGTTTCAAGCAGCATTCACGTAGAAAAATAAGCATACATGTCGATACTCCTTTGTGAATGGAAAAGGGTGAGAAATGTGAAAAATTGTCCTGTCGAAGTGTCAGCCGGGGAGAAGGGCGGAAATGCACCGCTGACATCCCGCTGGTATGCTCTCAGCGGGATGCCAGCACCGTCAGCCGCAACACGTGCTGTGGGATCAAGAACGCGATTTCTCTGCCATCTGTCTCTCAAATGGATCGTCACATAGTTCATCTAATAATCTTCAGATGTCGGAATGCATAGGCTACGTGCGAGGCCCTAGAACCTCCCAGAACCATAAACAAGGTCTGGACCACTGAGATAAGAAAAAGAACTGGAATTGGCACGCCCACAGGAAAAGTATAGGCATGCGTGCTGCAATTGGAAGCCATACCCTTTGGTATCATGGCGACTCTGCCATTCACGTCGATGGGAGTTTCCCGATTTTTCAACCCAACTTTCTTCTACAGGGTGCCCAATAGAAAACCAAGGGTGGATTTTTGAACAGAGAACTATCCGATAATGCAGCTTTATTGCTGAGAAAATGCATAATAAATGCATCGACAACCGCATCTCCAAGGCTTCTGCAGTTCTGCGGGAACTTTGGCGAACCGTGGTTGGCAGGTCGGAAGTTTCTCGGGAAACAAAACTCTCGGCTTTTAAGAATGCTCATCTCCCCACCCTCACCTATTTTCATGAACTTTGGGTAATGACCGAAAGCACCAGATCGCGGATACAAGTTGTCGAAATGAGGTTCTTGCGTCGAGTGGCTGGCGTAACGCGCCGTGATCAGATGCGGAACTCTGCCATCCCGCGAGAGTCTCCACGTTGAGCAGCTGCTTCTCCGGATCGAGAGGTCTGAGGCCAGGTGGTTTGGACACGTCAGCCGCATGCCCCCTGAGAGGCTCCCAAGAGGAGTCTTCAAGGCCAAGATGATCGGCAAAAGACCTGTCGGTAGACCTCGTACAAGGTGGAGTGATTACGTCGCTCGGCTTTGTCACGAGAGGCTTGGCATCCCACCAGCTGAACTTGAGTCTGTTGCCCAGGATCGAGATCACTGGAGGACGCTCCTGGGGATGCTCAAACCGCGACCTCATTAAATTGGGAAAAGCAGCCTAGAAAATCTATGTATGTATATGTATGTGTCATGTTCTCGTTGCCCCCTGATGCTCTTCCTTTCACCCCTTTTCGCCCTCGCCATGGGGCATGTACCAGCCCCTTCACCTTGGCTCGGAGAACTACTTTCTCCGCAGGCCTTCGTGGAGCATTCGCTCAACACTAATCAACGGAGCCATTTATACCCGCTGATTCAACACTTCTCAACGGAGCCATTCTCGCCTGCCGACCTTCCACTTCTCGGCAGAGCGTCTCGAAAGTCTTCTCTCACTTCCAGCCAACAGCTCCTCCAACCACTTCTCCAAATCCTGGTGACCTCCACTTGGAGGATGTCTTATTGAACCTTACTCGTAGAAATCCTGTTTACCACAATATTCCATGTTCACGTGGGGCTTGGCACGAACCCACGCAAGCCTCCACATGTATACGTATCCCTCAACAGCGCCATAACGCCAACCGCGTTACACATGCACTGGAAGCATATTTTTAGAGGGTGGGGTTTTCAAATAATTTCATTTGTCCACTGGATTGTATGGAGATAGAAATGTGAAATGTGAAATGTGAGATAGAAATGTGAAATGTGGCACAGTAATAACGGAAGTCATGGCGAGTTCATAAAAAATTCAAGCGCTCAGCTTTTGGCTATATCGGCTTTTTTAAATATATGTTTCCACCAGCACTGAGAGCAAACAGGTTAGGTTGAAACTTCGTAGGTAGTTCTCCGAGTACTGATTTTAGTAAAAATGATAATTTTTACATAAAACCCTTAAGGGCATATTTTTTTTGCAAATGGTGCATTTTCCGGAAACTTTTCTGATTCAATGAAGGGAAGAACTAACGAAAAATTAAACTTGGAGCAGAATTACCTGCTCGATTGCTGAGTTCGTGCCCTACTTTTCAAATATGACCCCTCAGGGCAGATTATGAAGAGATTTGAAGTCTGGCGCATAATAAACAATGGGAGTAATAATTCCAATGAAAATATCGGTTTGTTCTATATCGATACATATTCCAACGGGCACAGATGTTTAAAATGTCTGGCCACTTTGAAAATACATAAATGAAACAATCACTATCCAGGAAATGGTGCGCCGAAGGCGCGACAATGGCGAGTTTGTTTGCCCGAAGTGCAAACAAAATCGCTAGGAAAGTATATATCTTAACTGGAGCGGAAGTTATTGCAGAAACAGTTTCACAATTCCGGTCATTATAAACTTCGGGAGCGAAAATTCGGTACAATAATATATAATGTATTTGGAGATATCTTAGAGATACATAGAATTGGTTGAAATCCGTTTCTTTAAATCGCTTCCTCTACGTGCTTGCCAAGTTTTGTCAAAATCCGAGATGGTTGAGCTCATTTCCTGGTCGATTTGGACCATTGGCGTGATACATGAATTACATTTTTCCTATGCATAATACTCGTTTTTTAAGCTTCTGATATCCAGCGCAGCTAAACCAATGATTTTCCAAGTCACATTTATCTCTTAATTTATGCACTTCACTGGGAAATTCTCCAACAGCGGCCCACCATTCTATATTTTCAGCAAGCATTAACTCAAATTTTGTTTATTCAAAGGGAATGATCGACTTTAAATTCAAGCCAGGGGCTTCTCTGAAATCAAGAAAGTTCAAGGATCGTTACAGTTATTTCTATTCCTAATTAAGCAATTTGCTTTGCCTGAACCATAGTTACGAGGGCCACTCAATAAGTTATCTACCTGAATATGAAAGGGAGAGCATCAGGGGGCAACGNAATAAGTTATCTACCTGAATATGAAAGGGATGAGCAACAGGCCTGTGCCTGTGGTGACATATCTCGACAGGTCTCGTGAGTGCCCCACCACTATACCAGCTCAGTGGCTCAAGTCTGTTGAAAGAGGTAGCGCATTAGATTTCTTTTCCTGAGTCTGTGTCATGGATTTGACGAAAGTTGAACATCGTTCAGTGATCAAATTCCTCACCAAAGAAGGGAAAGCACCTAAGGATTTTCATGAACGTATGCTTAACTTTTATGGCGTGTCTTTGCCTTTTTATTATCGAGTTAAATTTTGGAGGAAGCAGTTTAAGTGGGGAAGAGAGTCGATTGAAGATGACCCAATGTCGGGGCGCCCTGTGGAGGCTTCTGATTAGGAAATGTGTGACAAATTGGAGAGTGCGATACTGGAGAATCGTCGCACCAAAGTCTCTGTTTTAGCTCATGAACTGGGGATTTCAGAGGGCACAGTGATTCACATCATGAAAGTTACGTATGTCCAAAGTCAGTTCTCGATGGGTACCAAGAATGCTGACTCGAGCTAAGAAGAAGAACAGATCTGACATCTGCAAGGAAAACTTGGAGTTTTCTAAACAAATCGGGGAAACATTTTTCCCCAGAATAGTAACTGGTGATGAAACTTGGGTTCATCACTGGGATCCCTAAACCAAGCAGGAGTCCATGCAGTGGAAGCACAAGGGATCGCCAACGCCTCGCAAATTTCGTGTTCAGAAATCTACAGGAAAGATTATGGCCACTGTGTTTTGGGACAGCGAGGGACTACTGCTGCTTGAGTTCATGCCAGAGAAGTGTACAATCACTGGCGATTCCTATGCTACCACCATGAAAAATATACATGATGCCATCAAGAAAAAACGCAGAAGAAAATTGTCAAGGGGGTCCTTCTTCTTCATGACAACGCGCCCGTCCACAAATCATGGAAAGTTCAGGCAGCAGTGAGGGAGTGTGGCTTTCAGGAGCTCAACCATCCTCCCTACAGCCCGGATCATGCTCCTAGCGACTATTTTCTGTTCAGACACTTGAAAAAAATTTTGCGGGGAATAAGATTTTCATGCAATGAAGACCTGAAAGTTGCCGTTTCTGATTGGTTCAATGGACAAGAAGTTGACTTCTATTCCCAGGGAATGAAATTCTTGGAATCAAAGTGGAATAAGTGTGTTGAGTTAAAAGGTGACTACATTGAAAAATAAAGTGTTATTTTTCCCCTCGGATGTTTCTTCCTTATTTAGGTAGATAACTTATTGAGTGACCCTCGTACATGCTATAAGAATATATTACCTGTACTAATATAGGAGCATGATGATGATGACTTCCTGTCATCCCTAGGACGATAAATGTGATGTGATGAGCTCAGGGCATGATGTACTCCTGTGCTTGCTGTCAAATAGCTCTGAAAATAAACCAAAAATGAAGATCTGCTGTCACATGGCTTGGGAGAAGGCAGTATACTGGGTGCCTGATGTTGTAATTTATTACTTATTGATGTAGATATTTAAAAATTAATTATTATTGAAGGGAACAGGATATCGAAATACTGTTGCGATGATACCCTATATGCTTGAGTGCATGCAGGGTCTCATCTGCACGCATGTTAGCTGGCTTCGTTATGGAATGGCAGTGAGGCAGATTCCACAATAAAATTTCACTCGTGTTAACCTAGGCACATCGCTTTGGAATGGGGAATGCTGTGTTATTCATTCACATCCATGGGCTCTAATTTATTAGTCCTCATTGTAGCAGCGGTCCTTCTCTTGGGATCATACCATTTTTATTCTCAGAAATTGCATTTGCTTTTGTCACGTAATCAATTTTTCGAAGGTGGCATTTATTCAAGGGGTTTTCATTAGGGTTGTCGAGTTTTCCTGGTTGCTCTTTTTCTGTGCTGACATCCATTTCCTAAGTATTACACCTTTTTTCCCACTGTCAGCGTTTTTCTTAACTTTATTTCATGGGTAACCTTCCATGGGTAAACCATAGGTGAATAATTATGAGCGAAATGTCTGCATTGATTGACGGATGAGATGCAGGTGTAAACGATTAACATAAGACTTTGTGATTGAATTATTCCATTCAGAAGCACTTGGGGAAGGAGAATCTGGTGTCTTTCTTTCCTTTCATACAATCAGCGGCTGATCTTCTGAAGAGCCCCATTGTCCTCGTTGGAAACAAGCAATCTCGTGAGGCTACATGCTTATTTCTTCCTATTCTCCGACTACAGCATTACCTTTTCATAAAAGGAGTTAGGAGTGATTTTTCGCATTTTGGTATATTAATTTTGAAAAGAAAGGTCCATAAATTGGCACTCCATTACCTATGAGATCACTTCTAAACATATCAGTCTTACCATTTTTTAATTAAATGATTTGTTTTGGAACATTTTCGCATCCTTCTCCAAAGCATTTTAAGTAATACCCCGCTGAGTGCTACCCGGTATAGCGTGTTTCGTTATAGTACTCTTGACCCTGGAGAGGATCTGAAAACCAAAAAAAAAGGAAAAATGCAAGTATTAGTCAAAAGTTTTGAGTCAGAATATTCACAACTGGATTCGCATCAACAAATATGCAATGGTATAATGACCCGTTTTAGCGTTGCTTCAGTTAGAGCTGTAATATCTAAGAGCGCTTCCGAAGCGCTAAGGGGGGAATTGCTGTATTTAGTTTTTTCTCAAGTAGCGTCGCATGAACTTGTCTCTGTGGAGTAGGTTTGTTGTCGCATTAAAGCCAGGAAACGAAGTATTTATTTTATATGTTGGCCATGATTTCAACTGATCTATGCTTATTATGCTCTCAACTTATTCTGTGATACAATACAATCACTTGAAATATTAATAAACCTGCTATAGTGCCTTTTTTGGGTTTAGTGTTCTGAAAATATATTATAGTTATTTCATCTCACTGTCAAGTAATAGTAAATGTATTTTTTATGTGTGCTACTTGAATAAAAAGCATCCCAACATTGATGATCCCATAACTAATTCCGCTGCTGTCCATGTACTAGGGGATTTTGAGAAATAAATATCCGTATACAGGTTGGGCCAAAAAACCCAAATCTTTCATTTTTGGTAAGCTGCTAATCTGATTGTATGCATACATTTGGTATTCTCATAGGATGACTCAATTATAGTTTGTGTGCCAGGTTATTCTGACTTATACCTTTTACTTTAATGGATTTTTTATTCCTTCATATTTGTTGGTCTTCCGTAAACATGTTTCTCTCCTGGATCAAGAGTGCTGTAATGAAACAGAGTTATACGGGTTATTGCTAAGCGGGATATAACTGTATTTCCTATGGGAACCTTTTTTTTTACAGGGATATACACCTACATTCCTTTTTTAGCACAAAATAGGAGTTTGCAGAGGGCTGAAATAAGGTAGAATAGTTGCACTGAGAGAACTGAACTGAAGTAAAATCTTACTTTTCTGACACATCTCCTCAGGGCATATCTTTAAGGTGGTAGGCATTTCCGAAAATTATTTTTCTTAACGAAACAGACCAACAGAGAAAGGCAACAATTAGTTCTCTAGTGCACTGTAAACAATGCAAATGCCTTCCAGATTAGAAAATAAACACATATAAATGCATTCCTTGCGTTTAAACTCACCCGTGGAGGTGATTTGTGGTGCTTACTAAAGTGTTTTCAAGTGACTGCCAAGGTAGCGGTATTACTTGTGCATGCTAAGCGATAAGTTTTACCTCCCGTTACAAACTCCAACCAACAGCATAACAAAGGGAGTCCCTCCCGACAGTGCCGGCACAAATCCAGTTGATGCCGTTTCCACTTGAAAAAAAAAACATTAAAATGCGAAAATTGACAAAAGTGCATAATTTCTATTTACAGATTTGTCTGCGTGTACTCGTTTTCAGGTACCTTTCTACCTCAAGAAGCTAATACATTTAGATATGACGTATGGAAGGGAGGAATCCTTCTATTCGCCCATGATTCCCACATCCTCCCCGTAGTACCTCCTTGGAACAGTGAGTTTCCCTTTCATTCTTTCCGAGCATTCCCTGTTTTTACGCATTCATTTCCCAGCTGTTTTCGCATTTCTACTACACTGATTCCGTACTATGGACGGTGAGAGATATATCCTGGGTTATCAGACCCACACGAATCGATGTAGGCTCAATGCGCTTAGGTCGATTATCATTCCCGCAAGGCCTACTATCCATCCCTTGCAATATTGTTACATTAGGTCGACCTTTCCCGCTTCCTCTTTCTCTTTCGTGTCGCGCATCTAATACTTCAGACACCGTGGGTACGGGTGGAGGGGCTTGGAAAAGTCCACGTAAGTCAACAGTACCAGGCATATACTTATGTTCTCTTCATGCAGCTCACACAAAGGTAAGTCAGTCGTTCGGGTTGGCCACTCGATGACGAGTTCTGGGCCACTGTCGGAGCTGGATGATGTTTCCGGCAGATGTCGGTGTCGCTTTCTACAGATCAGGAGGTCCGGGAGGTCGCTTGTCATCGTCTCCCTTAGGGTGTCGGTGGTCACTAATCCTAGATGAGGAGGAAAGAAACGAGATGAAGTTTCCTGAGTGTCTGGAGACGTTGGAAACTAGGTCCGCTAGTCAGCGCGATGTTTGGGAGGGGGGTAAGGGGACTCAGCCGTATGGTCATGTAAGACGGGGTCGGGACTCGTCAATAGGGCAGCTTGCAAGGCTTAAAGTCAGTGGACGGCCAGCGTAGCTTGGGCCACTCTCGGGGTCAGGGCAAAGGAGCGTGGTCGTCAGGGAGAGGGGTCGTAATTTATAATCTATCAATAGTTTAAATGTGTCGCTACGGGTCGATTCTCTCGGTCGTTGGAAGGATAGGTGTTGCCTGAGATAGGTCACTTTCTCTTGGTCGATGGGATGGTTGGGATCATCGTAGGTCGTTGATCCGGGGAAGTACCTCATTTCTCCACCGCTATCCATCTTCAACCACCAACTTTTCTCATTCTTACGACAATTACTTTTATATTTATTTGTTTTATTTTTGGCAAATAAAGTATTTTTTGTTCAATATTCCAACCTCAGAAAGTGTTCATGCTTTCAAAAAATGTTGATGAAAATGAAATTGAAGCATGGAGATGCAGAACCGTTTTGGAATGTTAAAATTAATGGGTTATGGAGACACTTAAAGAGTGTTTTGCCGCCTTCCTTTACTTATTCACCTGAGTCGATTACATCCAGAGTGTCTTATTTATAAACACCCCACAATCTCTTAATAGTAATTCCTATGTGGAATATTCGATCTTATTAAATGAAGAACTGTTGATGTTGTTATATCGATTGTTCAACAAAGTGTTCGCAGAAACATTTAACCGATTGCATGCTTACTAAGAAGTGCTTCAACTTGTAGAGGTACATGAATAGATGTATTCATCTTCTAATCAGGATATATTGGGGGTCTATAAATGAGACACACTATAGAGACACTCATACGTCAGTCTCATCATTTTCTCGGTCATCAAGGGTTTAGTAAACGACACAACGGCGAAGCTCGCTCTCTTCGCATTCCGTTACCATACTGAGTGTCGCATTCCTGTCAAAAATGATATTTCTCATGAAGTACAAAGCATTGCAATGAAATGCGGTTACTTAGATTCCTTGTTATCGACATGTATTTGGATGAAGACCATTTGATCAAATATAGGTATTTTAATAAATGAGATGGTGGGGTACTCCATTGTTATGGCAGAAATACAATTTCATGACTCCACACGAAAGCTTTTGCTGCATCATTTTGAGGATTTTTCGGTTAGAGACAGGGTCTGATGACGTAATGCCCTCCTTGAAATCAATAAGCGCAGTAGCATATACAACTCCTTCCATTCAAACATCACAACATTCAAACTCATTGTATTCCTCTCTGAGAGCATCAACAGAGACGAAACTGAACACGTTTCTTCCTCTTTCAACACAGAATCACTCAGGAAAATTTGAATCTCTATGTCCCAGTGTTGTGGAGAGCACTAAATTTTGCTTTACAAAGATGTGAACTTCTTTTTTTCCCCTCCCCTGTGTTACTCTCCTGGGATGTTTTAGCAAGAGACGAACCGTAGGAGAGGTACTGACTACTCGATGACAAAAATAGGCTTTTTTGTTGTTTGTGCTGCACCATTCTGCAATAAAAAGTGAAATAGATGTTCATTCAAGCTTAGAATGCTGCCTCCGGTCCCGTCTCTCAACGTTGCCGGTTATCATGCGAACTCCTGTTAGATTCAAGTCTCTTTCAAGCTTTCTTATCGACGTCAAGATCTGAATTTTAATGTATGATAACTTTTCCGCCGAGTTCAAGAGATGAGCTGAGAATGAAGCAGTGGTTAGCAGCGATTGGAATATAGATGGGAATATGATTGGAATATAGATATACAGAATATAGAATGACTGGAATATAGATATTTCTTATCTGGACATTTCTGAAGTAATAGGATCGCGCGCACCACGGATTTCAAGTTTCCTGGAAGCATTCCCTACTCAGGCCTATTCGAGATTGTTCAAGGAACTCTAGGTAGGCCTAACGTTCTAGGTCTCATTCGTGGAACGCGAAACAGACCTCAAAATGGTCTAATGTTACATGTCCTCTCTCTCATGGTTCGTGAAAGTATGAATAGGCCTGCGATTGGACTCACGTTGGACGTCGTCAACGAGATGTCTCGAAAACCACAGGTTCATCCTAATAGGGTTATTTAGCCCCTTAAGTCGAGAATTGGATTTATTTTAAAAGAAAAATGGCAGGCCTCGGCTTAACCGGATGGCAATCTGTTGGTTAGGGCTAGGCCAAACGTTCGTGAGTTTGGTAGAAAAAGGGAGGGGGGGGGGGGGGGTTGAAAAAAGGAAAAACCATTGAACATTTGTTTTCACATTACTTTATCATATCAATGATGAGAGTATGCTCCGATGTCTTCATTGGTACTCTCATTGGCACATTGGTACTATATTCCTATTCTTTCGATTTCCCCAGACAAAGATCTGTGGATGATGGTGAAGAAGCTGCCCCCAGTTCATGGGATGCGCCGAGTCCCCAATGTAGTAAGGAGAATCTCCTTCCGAGGACAAGTGGAAGTATTTTGGAGTGCACACACAATACCCATTCTGTGGTCTCTCGACAGGTATATCGCCACATTACCGCAATTTAACCAAGGTAAGGGAAAATGCGATTCTTCGTCACTGTAATACTTCTCCTTATGTCAATATGTTACTCACTCTTTGAGGCCAAGACTGTTGTAATGTGTCAACCGTAAAACCACATTTCACAGCCACTATCTTCGGAAAGAACGTGACAGATGCGGCCTTTATAACAACATACAATAGGTTCTTACCGAATTTTCGAGAAATTATGAAACCCATCGTGTGGGGATCCTTCTCCTCGTCTCCTCTTATCCCGCACAATCTTCTCTAAACAAGCTCTCTTCAGGCGTAGGGCTGGGGGGATGTCCTCTTTGATGGTGATAGGTTTCCCTTTAAGCAGCCCGCATCTGGATCACTATGCATCACGCAAACATCACTACGGTCCTCCAATTCGTTGAAGGCAACCAAGATTGGTCGGCGGAGTGTCCTAGAGTCAAGGTCTCCTCTTGCCACAAAACGATCTGACCTCCCTCCGTGTGGTGATCGGTGGACTCCAAACAAGGACATATGAGTAACGTTATCGCGGTTCTTCTGGAGCCGGTTCATCAATAATTTTTTTACTAAGTTCTTGGATATTTCTTTAGTGTCTCCGGCAGAACGTAAATAATGAGATTCCTTAAGAACAAAAATAATTGTTCATGAAATTCGTAAGATCATCGAGGTGCCTGAAGGGTAGGTACATGAACTTAGCTGAATGCCTTGAAGCCAGGAAAATGCATACTCGATGGATCGCCCATGTACCGCAAGTCTCCGTTACGGACAAAAATTTTAAGAAAATTAATCAATTAATCGCTTTAATCACTGAATCTCTGTTAAAGATAAGGACAATAAATTTGTACAATATCTTTTTCTGAGGCCATATCTTCAAACTCATTAAACGCCACTCGTATTTATGAAAAAGGTCTCTAGTTCTGCGCAAAATCGTCGGGTCGATATTGAGTGAGGATTGATTTTTTAACGTAGCAATATTGGCACAACGATGTGTAAAAATTTGAGTTGATGTCGCCGTAATCTTCAATTGAAACTGTTCAACATTCAGAATATGCTCACGTGTCACGTTGTGCCAGCATTAAACTGTTCACGTCTCGAAATAACCTCCTCACTTCCATAAGCTTGGCGTTTTGGTATTTGCTAGTCGAAAACCCATGTACGCACGGGGTGTTTAGGCAATGAATATCGATTTATTTCACTGGATGACGATTGCTGGAGGAAATGTTTTTACTACGGAAAGAAATCACTGTCAAACGCACATGGGAACTTCCGCCAAGAGCCAGCCTATTCCCAATGTGTTCTTTGCCGCTGGTAGTTTTCAGAAAACGTTTGGCCTCGGTATTTGAGAGGTATTGACATCAGTACAACTTTAACTCGCTATTCGCTTTCTTTACCGATCATCGCCGCGAGACCATTTTCTAACACTGCCTAGGTGGAGGAATTAATCTCGTTAGGTAATACCTTGAAAATTGAAGTTAAAAACACTTATATGTACGTAAGGGCCTAGAGGGACAGGACTAATACGCACTTATGCAGACAAGAACATGCACAACTTACACCCAATTTCAGTTACAACAATATTCTATTATTGGAAAGTGCATTGATTCGGCAAAAAAACGCCTGGTGAACGTTGGGCGAGTACTGATTTTTCCACAGAGTCATGCCACCACAACGGTGGTAAAGATAGATTCAATATTGCTGAAATTTTGAAATGAAACATAATTCATCGTTCATATACGATCACGTGTCACATTATGCCAGCAATGAACTGTCAACGTTTGGGCATTACCACCTCATTTTCCTGGGCCTGAACGCGCGCTAATACTTATTAAAGCTTGAAAATACTCTAATAAATGCAATTATAACACAGAAGGGTCGATCTGAGTCATTTCTTTAACTGATCAGAACTCGAGTGTAGTACTTGAATGACGCAACTCACTCTGTCTAGTTATGGAATTACGAGCCTGGCATCACTCCCTGAATCATCGCTCATGCAAGAGAGTCAAACACACTCTCGCAGATTGGTTAACACGCAATCACTCTAAGAAAGTCACTGGGTGCGTTAAGTGAGGAAGGCAAATTTGGCACGTCACCTAGGACCACTTAGCTAGAAGTACCTGAAGCCTCCTTCTGCTAGCTTGCCTCCCTCAACGAGTGAATATTGGAGTTTCAAAGCCTTTCCTCAAGTTGTAAGTGGGAACAGATCGGGTATTGCATGAAAAATACAGGGAACGGTTTTTTTTTGCAGGCATCAGGGAGATTATCGTTATGACAGACAGGTATGTAGAGTTTAGAGCTTGAAAGTACCCCAATGAATACTACCATCCCACGAAGCAGCCCTTCAAACGTTGTAACTTCCTTTACTCGATCAGAATCCAAGTTAAGTACCCAGGTAGCACAAAACATTAATTCGACTTTGATAATGTGTGGATTGAATATATCTACTTTGAAGGGTTTATACATCCACGTCATATCAACTTTGAATGTGGCAACAAGCAGCGTTCATGCACCCATATTGGTGAGGTTGAACGCGAAGAAAATTAAGGAGTTCCCATATGACGGAGGCAGTCGTTGCAGATAAAAAACGATTGGTGCTAGCGCAGAAACAACCTTTGCCACTGCAGTTGCGGTGCGAAGTGCCTATCGGTGCTTTAGGAGGTGCTAGTCATAATGAATGATGAAGAGTACCCAGTTGCACGTAGGGAGCGTAAGGCCGCTCAGACCGCTGAACAGCAAGAGACAACAAATGTTGCGCTTAGGAATAGGAGGGCCGTGCAGCCTGCTGAGCAACTTGATGCAAGGAATGCAGCACTCAGGTGTCGAAAGCGGGAAAGCAGGGGCGGCCCGGGAATTGAATTCGGACCTCCATCTTGCAGGTCAGGTGTGCTACCATTACTCCACAGAACTGAGGACATTTTGTCATGCCTCTCCATGTCATCTCAATAATTACCGTCGTTTCCCACAGCGAGCACTGTGAGGCTGTACATTTTGCTGTAGGGAGGAGGCATTTGTATCATATTGCTGGAACTCACACTTCATCCTGAGGCTCTGAAAGTGTTGCTCATTGGTCCTAATGTGGTGGTGAGGCATTTTCAGGAATTATTCGTTGGTATTGTGCCTCACATGCGCTAACTTCTTTTCGATAAATCGAACAAGTTCTTGGAAATGGCGCGTACTGTTGCAGAATCAGTGGTATCTATACCATAATATGATATAATGCTAAACACCCATGAGTTAATCAGAGATGCGAGAGTATTGAATGTGTTGGTATGACAAAATTAGCAACGTCGTCTTGAGTCTCATGAAAACCTGCAAAACCGAGGCGTTCACAATGGCGATTGTGGCAATGAGCTCGAATATATTAACGAGTGTTTAGGAACAAAATCTCCCTGTGAACTGCTAGCTGTGTGTGTATACATGTAATGAAGAGGTTCAGTTCCGATTGGGTAATACGATGAACAGAGGATGTGAAGGAGACGTTATGCTCACAATAAATGATTCAAATATCCACCTATTAGACGGCCAGCGTAGCGGCCACAGGTCGTTAGTATACTTTTAATTTGAAATCATGCATTTCTGCATTTTTCTAAAACTAATGAATGGATTAGCACATTTCCAGATTTTATCACATATCATAATTTAACTTGAAGTAAAAAACTGAGGTTCTAATGGAGTGAAGGTGTTCGAAATAGATAACGAGATTTGCTTATGAAATCATATGTTTCCCTTATTATTGATGCAGAAGTATATCTAGGGTCACATTTATGGCGCACGGTCATAATATAGTGTTATTCCCTTAAGCCTGTATTTTTCTTCAGTTGCTTAACATCAATACCTGCAAGTGATAGATTCATTTGGCATGTTTCGAAGGAGGTTTTTTGATGAAGAGAAAGCCTTGTTTGAAAAACCTGTCCCATTAATACAGGTAAATAGAAATAACACTTCACCTTGGGGTCATTGTTGATGTCAGCATCGAGTCAACGTTGACTCCATACTTAAAATAACATTGCAAGGATATTGTCCGGTCAATGTTACATCGACAGGCATTGACTGAGACACATGGCCGGACATTGTATATGATAATCTGTAGGAAAAAAAACCAAAGCAAGTCCATTGCTGTAAATACTATAGAGCCAGCACTCTCCGGAGTAGGCCAACCGGGTTTAGAATGAGAGTGCAATGAAAAGAATTAAACATATTCCAAGATACTTTTAAATAATAGTGGAGATACGAAATTCATAGAAGCGCTCGGGAAAAAAAATACGAATCATTGTGACCTTCCCATTGCTCATCCAGTGTCTCTCCTCTCTCTGTCCTTTGCAGAGGAACTAAAGGAGCGCACGTGGCGATGATGAAGAGGGACAACGTCTCCCACCTAGGTATTTTCCAATAATGCATGCATTTTTCTTTAATGAATTGGAGTTATCATTGAAAATTTTCCTCTAACTCATGTCGTTCAACTGACTCTTCATCCTCCAAACGTACATATTTTTTTTATTCAAACCTGAATCGTATGTTTACTAAAATTGCATACTGTTGTTGTCGAAGATTCCCTCTTGTTTCATAGCAACTTCACCACGTTCTGTATATATTGTCAGAATTAAACACGTTTCTGTTTCATCCAGGATGACTTTTCTTTCATGAACTATTTCAGTGCGGTCGGGGACATTAGGCCCGTCCAGAGTTCCTGGAACCGTCTTCACTCGTTCTGAGGATTGAATGCCTTGAGATAGCATGACATAAAAGCTGGCCGCCATCGTGTTAATTAATGGATGCCTGGATATTCACAGGCAGGCTTCCTTATACGAATGCATTCTCCGTATTCCACCAAATCAATAGGCAACTGCAAACCACCGTTTCAGTCTCAGCTCATCCCATGAATTCAGCTCAATAATGTCTCCTACATTAAAAATGGAAGATCCAGACTACGATACCAAGGTCGAAGAAGTCATGATTCTGATATAACCTCGACATGATATCTGACAACACTGTGGTTTCATCACGGAGCAGTCTTAAAATAACAGTGTTAATTTCATTTTTCATGGCGAAATCGGGCAGCGCAAGCAAGAAAAATGACATTACATACTGCTCAATATCTTTCATTTTGTAGGTCTCTTTCCTCCGATAAGCCCCCAGGAGTGGCTAATCAGAAAAGGAAATACCAAAATGAAATTCAAACCTCCGAAAAGCGAGATTCAAAGATCTCCACGACAACGGGGAGATGGAGCTTGAAATTTGTTGGAGTGATTCTTTGTTAGGGGAGGAAGAAGTATGCCAAATTTAGTTCCTATTGATGCTATCAGAGAGGAATCCGAGACGGTTGAATTTTGTCGCCGGAAGGGGTTGAATATATGTAATGGTAAAGGTACCACGCCCATTTATGGAATCGCAACAAACTAGCAAACTTCTCCCTTCGTCAGGTTTTCTCAGCAGAGCAATAAAGTACCCTTTCTGAATGAATTTTCCCGCTTCGCCTATAAACAGTCTCCCTTCTTGCGTGCAGGTTCAGTGTATTTTCTATCCCTTACCGCCAAGTTCGAGCCAGAAGTTCGACCTTGACAGTGACCACCTCCGCACTTGCCTCATCTATGAGTTTCGTATGGCAGCAGAAGGCAGTCGACGCTAATCACCGTATGTGCCAGGCGTTTGGGAAAGGAGTCGTCAGCGAGAAGACGTCCCTCAATCGGTTCGCTTGCTTCAAGTTCGGAAAATATAATGTTGAAGACCAGCCGAGGTAGGAACGCCCGACGAAGTTGGATGATGAGGCGCAACTACAACTCGTGGAAGCCGATGCCCGCATGAGCACTCGTGATATGGCCGTCGTCCTTGGGTGCTCCTTCTCCACCATCGAACACCGCCTGTCCACGATTGGGAAGGTCTCGAATCTCGGGGGTTTGATAACTCATGCTTTGACACAGAAGGACCTCGACCATCGTTCCGACACATGCACTTCTCCTCTCCCGCCGACGGCGCTCCGACTAGCTCGACGACGTCGTCGCGGGGGATAAGAAGTGGGTGATGTACGCGAACCATACCTGCAAGCGCCAGTGGGTAGACGCCGATGAGGAGCCGCAAGGGGACCTACACCCACGCAAGATGATTCTCTCCGTATGATGGGACGTGAAAGGTGTCGCGATGTTCGAGCTGCTTCCTCCCAACACCACCTTCACGCCGGCCTACTACTGCGACCGACTGGAGAGATTAAGACAGAAACTCTCAACCGATCGGCCGAGACGTGACGAAGTGCTGTTCCTCCACGACGCCCGATGCCCGGTCGCATACCGCAAAGATGACCCGGCTCAAACTCCGCCCTCGGATGAGAGATTCAGCCGCACCCACCGTACTTCCCGCACCTTGCTCCTTCGGACACCTATATTTTCCGCGCCCTGCCGAACCGCCTCAAAGAGAAAAAGTTCGACTGCCAGAAATACCTCGAATGTTAATGCGACAGTTCATTGAGTCTCAGCCCCATCACTCTACCACTGCGGAATCCATTTCATGGCTGGAAGGTGGATACTTGTAGTGGAATACAATGGTGCTTACATTGTTGACTGATATGGTATATTTGCTGAATGAAATTATTTTCTCAAATATTTTCTGAAACTGCAAGGACCTTAAGGCCAACCCTAAATGATACATTGAAAAGCAAGAGGTGCAGGTGAATTACTTTGTTTCCCCTTTACTTTAAGTAATATTGGTGGGCCTTCCCCGAAAAATGAAGCTCTAACACAACCAAAATGCTACTACAAAAGCTACTCGAGATATGATCTACTTAAAGGTCGCAAATGGGAAGAACCATGAATGCCAGGAGCACTCCAATAATCTATATAAGAAAGGAAGAACGAGTGAAGAGAGGAAGACAGCAAAAGGGATGAATGCAGTATATGCCATAGAAAATCAATCTCCTTCAAGACATTGGCTATGATGAAGACCAAATGACCTAAGTCCCCCCATCGCTAAGTGTAAAATGATAAATTTGCTAATTTTATACGGAATTTGTAATAAAGTTCTCCTCTCAGCAATCATCACTTTTTAGCCAATTTGGTGAGAAGCTTTGGAGTCCAAGGGAACAAAGGTGGCGAGTCCACATTTTATGAGGTGGAAACGGAGTTTAAAGGAAAATGCTCCATCATGCCCCATGAGATAGCCCATTGTGTCCCAGGGGTGAAACGCCATGGGCCTTTTGAACAGAATCGTTTTTAAACATGCCATTTTGAATTAGTAAAGTTCTTTTGGGAAATGCTGAGGAACATAGCAAATAATATAACATCAACTTTTCTGGAGGTTTGCAGCAAAACTACGCCTTTGAAACTAAAAATCGAATAAAAATTGTCCACCGGATCACACCCTCCCTAACAGTCTTATTCCATTTCGTTGAACCTTGGCTACACTTGCCAACACATATTTAGGAGTCCCAGTTCCACGTTTCATTGAAAACGTACTACCAACTATGCGTTGGTGGTACTTTTCTTGTGGTGAATCCACATAGGATAGGGTACATTGAATCTTTTTTGCAGGATTCGAGGTCCATCCTGGGAATTTGAATTGAATCCTTCAGTGATGAAATACGCGAGAATGCCTATTAAGATTCTCTATGTCTTCAGTTACTTTCTTGCTCCATTCATCTTTTTCATCCTGATCTGTATTGATCATTTAAATTTTGTTAAATTTGCCACACTTTCAGATATCCAACCCATTCCTGGACACTTTCGAGCAAACCATTTTCTCATGATTGCATACTAAAGTCTATTTCCATAAGGTATTCGAAAACGAACAAAACATTCCATGCTGCTCTTGAAAATACGAATAAACTGTATTATAACACCCTTTATGTTCATTTACTTATTGTTTTTTGTCTCATACTCCTCATCGCCTACTGATCGTATTCCAGCGAAACGGAAATCCTTAAAATGTGATGTAGTTGAAAATACAATACCCTTACTTGCGTTGAGTTGTGACTACTCCCGAGGTAAGCTGATTTATAATGAAATATATATCGTCGCATTTCGCATATTTTTCTTTGACCAATCGTTTTACTTGATATTCCAAATACTTCTGGTTTCTGCATTTTGGTTTCAGAGAGAGAACGAACCTTCTATCCCCCTAACAATTATTGGGGGATGGAACGTTCGTTTACCCGAGTCAGTATGAATTGCATGTGAAGTTACAACCTTTAAGGTAGAGAATAAAGTAAGACATTTCGTCAAGGTAGATAGTGTTGTGGCGACGGTCTCGGCCATCAGCCATGTCATGATTTATAGAGGTGTCACCCATGCACGTATAATAGTACACTTTGTAAGCTAAGTTCAATTCCAAAAGCATGAGAAGTTTACAGCATTATGTTTTGGATTCGTATTCATATTAAAACCATGAAAACACGACGCAGATATACTCCGAAGCAAATAAGTGACGTCTGAATACAGAACCTTCGTACCCATTAGAACTGCCTCGATTGTTAAACGAAAAGTATAGTAATCAGGATAGAAATACTTCAGATCAATATCACCTGTACTTCTACTTGAATCCCTCTCTGACCGCCTGTCAATCTTACGGTCCATCTACCACCACAAACTGGCCAAACTGGCCAAACAGATGATTATGAACAGAGGATAACATTAATTGCTGATAATAATTATAGTTGCATGATCCGAACTCTACTTATGTGTTTGTAATCATATTAGGACGGAGTCTTCGCTTGTAAGTGTCACTTTTTATCGTTATTCCCTACCTACCCAATATTACACTTTCCCCAGCATACTGTGCACTGAGAAAACAGAAAAATGGTTTTCTAGTAAAATTAGATCAGACTTGACCTTTTGCACCTCATGCGCTGGAACGCAAAAGTTCCTTTCAGCCAATCTGGAATGTTGAACAGATTTTGTCTTCTGGATCTTTGACACTCACCTTATTTCCTCACTTTTTGGGATCCTATATTCCCTGAAGAAAGCAACTCGGTCTCATTTTTACCCTAGCTCCGTGGTAAGCTGTCGCCACAAAAAAGGAGGTTCTCAGGTGCTCCCGAAATTGAAGCGGTTCGAATGAAACATTTTTGGAGATAATATTTTCTTATCAATTACTTACGAATACGACTCTACAAAGCCGAGACCTGGTTGGTTTATGGTTGCGCGAGCTTTTGCTTTGTAGTAATTTTGAAAATTCAAAAGCATTCAGAGAAACTTTCAGCGAGGGCACGTTTCGTTATAATTGGTTTCTTGCTGATATTTTAATGTGGCAATTTATCTCTGATCGGGTCAATGTTTTACGTGGAATAATTAGAACTGAAAGAGACGAGTACCTTAGAGATGAATAGAGACACCAAAAGGAAACGTAGTTCGAATGGTACATCAAGATATCTTTCTCATTTTGCAGAAAGAAGTGCTGAAAAGACAGACTACAAGTGATGTGGTAAGATAGAATAATATGACGAAAGTCGATGGCAAACGTATTACCATGGCAAATGAAAAATCTTATTTTTGGATTGCCTGGTCATAGTACTCATCTGTCATGAAAAACATGGAACTTTCTTTTGGTGAAGGTCAAGAAATATATTACCGGCGATACCGGCGAACCTCTACAGCTATCGAAAGTTAATTTTGGAGTATCTGATACGCCAGATATGTAGATGGGAGAATATATTTAGCGCGAGTTCAGCAAGCAACGTTGTACATGCTACCATTTACGTGCTTGACTTCTTTTATAAAGTTTGGATCCGTCGACTACGAATGCAAGAAGGAACTAGCAGTCTTGGTTGATGATGTGGCGCCCGAATGAATCGCATGCGCATTAAGGTCGTCATCGATAGGGGCTGATAGCTGATGGTTATTCATGTCCTCACACGGTACTTGGATTATCTCATTCTGAGTCGTGGTGCCACGTTTTCGAATGATAACGTCTATCTCAGTAATCCTTGTCATCGCTTCGGTCGAGGTTAGTGATATCGCTCACTCATCAGTAGGGAATACCCATAGTTCGCTGACCCATGTTCTCGCTCGCAATTTCTAAGTAGAGTCATTTCACTACTTTCTGATTGAGAAAGAGGGAGAGCAAGAGGAGCGGTTACGTGACGGAGAGGGTTCTTCTGGGAACGAGTCACCCGTGAGTTGGACAAAACAAACTTTCTTCCTAATCTTCTTCTTTCACCGGGGCTTCCTAGTGTCTGAATATTTACATACACCCTTGAAAAGGAACCCGCCGAACACGTATTGATTTCTTTTAGAATTTAGTGACACAGAGGCGTTGACCACAATTCAATATACAGGGTGTCTCAAAAAAAAGTACACACACTTTAATGACCATTAATACATATTTCTTTGTTTTGCAGGAAAAAGTTAATATAAACAAGGGGGATGTATGCTTGAAGTTTGGGCAGCGCAAATTAGTATTGAAGTGGTACTGGGAATTTGAGAATGTATGAAAAGTCCAACGGTAGTGGGGCTGTGAATTTACGACAGCACTTTCAATGCGACTGTCTATTTCACGCTCCGTGATAAGTTCGAGGCAGCCCAAGCAGAAAGTTTACGTAAACAAGATATCAATTTTTTGGAGTCAATGTACATTTCTTGCGATTGCAATGAAAATGACATCACGTTTACGTAAAATTTACGTTCCTATATTTGCGTCACCAAAGTGTACATGAATTTTGCAAAAACTAGACGTCACTCCATCTGACGTGAAGTACATGTTGAAACTAGCTGACCATCCTGCAGTTGCAGTACCAAGATTCCTCGCTAGATGGAACATTGTTCCCTGCATCTTACAATTACTATTAAGTACTGGTTTTCCTGATATAGTATCAGGTTTTCTTACCATCCTTATACTTTTTATTATGCAATCCATGAATATCTATATGGAAAACATGAAATTATTATATATTTTTTATAATATATGACTCAGGTAATCATTAAATGCTGAAGTTAAGCTTTTTATTACAGCAGTGCACGGGATCAGGGAAGAGTGGAATTCCAGCCCCACAAGTACTGCATCTTCTCTATCCTAAATGGAAAAGAACTCCTTTAAATCTCTACTTCTTCTTCCGAGATTCCGATATGGTCGAGAGAAAGCAGTAAGTCACTTTGGTACTCTTGAGTGCTGGTGAGGATGGGTACTCGTGTACTCATCGAACCACCCTAGAGTTCTGAAGAACGTAAAGGAATAGAAGATTCAGTGTATCAATTCTTTTCAATGGTACTGAATGACTCTTTAAATACGTATGATTGGGAGGGGAAAATTAACATAAATTTTACGTGAAATGAATGTAAACATGCTGTTTGTAATGGAAACGGGAATATCAATTTTACGTAAAATTTACTTTAACTTTATATCACCGTATACGTATCACAGAGGTGACATTTCTGCAAACATGTTGACATTATCTTGACAATGGTTTGCATAAAAGTGGTATAAAATGGACAAAAATGTACATTCATTTTACGTAAAATTAACATAAACATGCTGTCTGGGAGACGGTACTGTGCAAGATGTTCACAAGCAAGGATCTGGAAGGCCCTGGATATCTACGAGTCCTGACACTTCTGATATGGTGTTGCAACGATTTCAACACTTGAGATAATTTTTCATGCGTCACAAATATTTCCTTCTCTGTACATCTAATATGTACTGTATGTGCCATGCGTATGATATTGTAGTAACATATATAATACCTGAATTATAGAATTGGCATTTTACCTGAAAACAAGAAATGTATGAATTAGCAGTTATCAAAGTTTGTATACATTCTTTGAGACACCCTGTATATTCAACTACCCATGGAAGCTATTCCGTTATTTTTTGCTGGAAGAAGGCTGGCAGATCTACATTCAAGTATGTGCGACATTTTTAGACCTGATACCTAAAGGGGTTTTTATAGCACTGATGACTCAAAGGCTTGGTGCTGGAATAATATCGCAGCATTGAGTACATTGACTTTAACTAGAGGAGTGTTGATGTTTCGATGCATAAGGAGTTAATTTGCTGGGGAGAAGTCAAGTTAAGGGCGCACAAGCAGCATGTTTACCTAAACAAGATATCAATTCCTTGCAAACAATGTAAATTTCTTGCGATTGCCATAAAAATGACATCACATTTAAAAAAAATTTACGTTCCTATATTTACGTCACCAAAGTGAACCTTTATTTTACAAGAAATTCAAAATTAACACCACACCATCCATATAAAACTTTAGCTGACCATCCCGTAGTTTCAGTACCAAGATTCCTCACTAGATGGAAACCTTGTTCCCTGCATCCGCCAAATACTATTAAGTACTGGCTTTCCTGATAGAATATTATATTTTCTTACCATCCTTCTACTTTTTATTATGCAATCTATGAATATATATATGAAAATCATGAAATTATTATATATATATTTCATAATATATGACTCAGGGAATCATTAAATGCTGAAGTTCCGCTTTTTATTACAACAGTGCACGGAATTAGGGAAGAGTAGACTCCCAGCTCTTCAAGTACTAAATCTGCTCTACCCTAAGTGGGAGAGAGCTCCTTGAACATGATATCATACTCCTGAGTGCTGATGGGGAAGAGTGTACTCATCCAACCACTCTTGAGTTCTGAAGTATGGAAAAGAATGGTAGATACAATATATCAATTCTTTTCAAAGGTGCTGTTTGGTTCCTTAACGACACATGAGTGCTACAGGGAAATTAACATAATTATTACTTAAAATCAACTAAAATACAGATACCAATGCAAACGGGCATGTCAATTTTACGTTAAATTTACGTTATTTTTATATCACCGTTTACGTACCATAGAGGTGACATGTATGCAAACATATTGCCATTATCTTGACAATGGCTTGTGCAAAAATTGTATAAAATGGACAAAAAAATTTACATTCAGTTTACGTAAAATTAACATAAACGTGCTGTTTGGGCGGATATCGTCGAAGACTTTCATATCATAACGCAAAATGTCGGAAGAGGTCGGTTCAACCAAAAGGGCATGTTTACGTTAATTTTATGTAAAACGAATGTTATTTTTTTTTGTCCATTTTATATCATTTTTACGCAAACCTTTGTCAAGAAAATGTCAACATGTTTCCAGAAATGTCACCTCTGCGATACGGAAACGGTGATATAAAATTAACGTAAATTTTACGTAAAATTGACCTTCCCGCTTGCATTCCAAATAGCATTTTCATTTACAGCATTCATTTTACGTAAGATTTATGTTCATTTTCCCTTGGCATTCATGCATATTTAAAGAGTCAACCAGTACCATTGTAGAGAATTGACATTCCGAATCTCCTATTCCTTTACGTTCTTTAGAACTCTAGGATGGTTGGATGAATACACGAGTACTCATCCTCCCTAGCACTCAAGATTAGCAAAGTGACCTACTGCTTCCTCCTCCCGTGCAGGAAACTTCGGAGGAGGAGTAGATGTTCGAAGGAGCTCTCTTCCTTTTAGGATAGAGAAGATATAGTACTTGCAGGGATGGGATTCTACTCTTCCCTGATCCCGTGCACTGCTGTAATAAAAAGCTTAACTTCAGCATTTAATGATTACCTGAGTCATATATTATAAAAAATATATAATAACTAGCGAGTTTGTTTGCCCGAAGGGCAAACAAACTCGCTATGGTCGCGCCTTCGGCGCTCTATTACCTTGGATAGTGATTATTTCATTTATTCTTTTCGAAATGGCAAACACGTATTTGAAGAACGTCCCCATTGAAATACGTGACATATGGAGTCGAAAGTCTTGATTTTTTATGAAAATCATGACTTCTATGATTATATGTGTGCCTAATCTGAAATCTTTCCTTGTGTCCCCTTTTTCTAAGGGTGAAGAATACATTTTGAAATACTTCCCTCCAATAATCAACGCTAAGGAGACATATTTCAAAATTAGGATTTTTCCCCTACTCAGCCATCAAATAGGTACTTCTGATAGTTTAAATTTTCTGCCTCTGGATAAAAAAAATGAGGAAAATGGGACTGAAAAAAGTGGTCTAATGGGCTTTAAAGAAAATTTTTTTTTCTTTCGAAATGTAGACTCAGGGAACTCCATGCCACCCAGTTTCAGCCTTATACGTTTCCCCTTTTTGCTGGCAGAAAATAATGTATTTGGAAAAGCGACCCACCCAGAAGCTGTGCTCTGAGGAGACGTATAAAAAAAGTTGAATTTTTCCTTAAATCAACATCACTTCAGTGATGCGTGCGCCAGCTACTTTTATATGTCTGCCCGGTGAACTACATGCTAACAAATTTTCAATATTTTACGTTTGCCCTTTTCGCTGGTGAAAAAACATGCTTGGAAAAGCCAACCCACCTAAAAGCTATGCCCGGAGGGGATGCCCCATGAAAGCTGAATACTCCCNGACCTAGGCTTACAAAATGAGACCCCCTGGAATGAGCCCCCAGGGCACTTACCCCCAAAGTTGGAATTTTTCTGGAGTCAGCAATCTAACAACTATGTGTGTACCAAGTTTCATCCTCTCATCATGTCTAGAACATGGTTAGAATCAGCGTCAGTCAGTCAGTCACGATCGTCTATATATATTAGATTTCATGTTTTCCATATATATATTCATGGATTGCATAATAAAAAGTAGAAGGATGGTAAGAAAACCTGATACTATATCAGGAAAACCAGTACTTAATAGTAATTGTAGGATGCAGGGAACAAGGGTTCCACCTAGTGAGGAATCGTGGTACTGAAACTGCAGGATGGTCAGCTGAAGTTTCATGTGGATGGTGTGGTGTTAATTTTTCATAAACTTGTTATGTAATTCACGTCAGATGAAGTGACGTCTAGTTGGTTTTAAAGGCGCGTACACTTTGGTGACGTAAATATAGGAATATAAATTTTTCATAGACGTGATGTCATTTTCATGGCAATCGCAATACATTTACATTGACTCCAAAAAATTGATATTTTGTTTACGTAAACTTTCTGCTTGGGTACATACTTGATGGCGAGTGCAGACTTATGGTAAGGAGTACTAGTTACATCAGCCTTTAGTAATATTTATTTTCCCTTTCCGGTCAGACTCCATTCATTGTTTTGAATTAAGCATGATAGTTTCCACATTTTATCATCTCATGCGGAGTACAAGGAACTAATATTTGAAACTGGAAATGGAAGCTTCAGCCCAAAAACGGTTTTTGGCTGACGCTGTATTGAAATATTGAATAGAATGCTCGTATGAATGTCTGCTTGAAGCATCCCTATTCACGTTGCAAATTTACTCTTCACATATGTTTTCATTTGGCATTGATATCTCGTAAGAGTCATCCCTACTGCGGCTGCCAACTGAGGGTTTGTAACGATCTACAATGCACCGTTTCGTCTCGTCTGCTTTGAAGAGAGAGAACTCGTGAATTCGATGGGATTTAACCAAGGATTGTGGGGGGGGGGAGGAAATGAATGGAGTGGGTTGGATATGGAGGAATGATGGCGCAAAGTTAATTCGAAAATTCAGGAAACGCAACTCATGCGAAACCTGACTTCATTGTCTGGTGGTACAAAAGTCGATGAGAAAGGACGACCCTTAACATGACAATCTGACAAACCGAAATTTTCATTCAATCTTGCATTAATGAGGAAGTTGCGCCATCATGAATGAATCAAGAGTGGAATCGAAACTGGCATGTGCTTACAGACGCCAGACAAAAGAGAAAGCAGTAGCTGCTACACAGGCCAGAAAATCGACAGTTCTCTTCCTCAGCTCATCGGTTGGCCGGCTTGCTCTACCTATTTCCATCATAGCGAACCATTTGGGGGTGCGGTCATTGTCATTGTAAAACGTTTCATTTTCTTAGAGGAAAAATACACAGTCTTTAGTTCTAATGGTGAAGTAATGGTTGCTTTGGAAGGAGTGCTTTCTTAAATTCAAATTAGGAATCCTAATGCTGTTTCATCTTCTTCTCATGCAAAACCCCATTGATCAAAGATTCAAACAAACTCATCCTATGAGATGAACGTCCAATTAAGGAGCTGGAGGCTGATAATTTGAATCTTCCGTCCAGTGGCATTGCATTTTCTAACATCTGTATATACCATCATTTAGAATAACGAACTCGCTTGGAATGAATTGATTAGTTTTCTGCTCTTCCGTTTACATGTTTCATCATGACGCTCCTTACAGGAAATCGACCACCAGAAGTACCATGATGTCACAAGCCCCGGAACGGACTATCAAGGAAAAGATTGGAATGCATGATGATGGGATAATTGGCTGTGATCAGGTTCTTGCTTGTTTCATGCTTAAACAACTTCCCGAATACAAAGAAGCAAAAATTATAAGGTGAGTTTCACATCTGTCTCTTGCATTCTCTTCCAAACGAAAGGCATACACGCAAGATAAGGCATACACATCAGATTAATGTGTTCGTGTGAGTGAATCGAATGATTTCATGTAAAGGGCAGAAAGAAATATCCTCAGTAAATAAAATCGCTCACGATTGAAAAAAGGAAATGATGGTCCATGGCGCATCGGCTTATGAACTGATTTTCCTTGGAGGTGCCACCCAGGCTTTCTTAGGGAAAATCTCGTCAATTAATTGGCCATTTCACCTCAAGTGTGGAAGAGGTCTGTCCTCGATCATACCAGAATAAAATAAAATTAGGTGTGCATATTTAATATTTAATATTTTGCGTCCTAAATAACACGGAGTGGAAATCCCAAGTCATGAGCACAAAGAGAGGCCAACATTGTCCGATTAGAGATTTGGTTCCGTTCAAAGAAATGGCATTTAATCCCCTGAATCCTTGGACTTGGGTTAACTAAAATTCGTAAAACTCAAATTGCACATGCGTGCATGAAAATGTTGACACTATAGAGAAAGTACATAGCACCTACATACCTAAATTTTAAATGTTGCAACCCTACGATTCTTCTGTTGAGAATGAGGAACTTCTGATGAATTCTAAGGTAAGTGGAATTATTTTATGTGCCAACTAACTGTTTCAATAAATGAATTACGCGATACGGTGTCGCGATAACCTGCTCTTCAATTTGTAAATTAGAAGATGCACCCTTTTCCTTGCAGCTATTTCTAAGCATGCTCAGCACGTATTTTAATTTTATTTATCATTTACTTGATCGAGTAAGAAACATCCCAGCTTTTGAGCACTTGAAAGATATATATACACCTTCATAAATTGCAAAATGTTTTTGAAAAAATGCAAATGAACTGTAAAATTTGTTTTAAAAATCATCATTGGAAGCTACGACTATAATATGACTATAATCTCTCTGGAAACCCTGTTTAATGCAGAACGAGAGATGAAAGCGTTCTTTCCACATGCGACGTTCTTGTGGACGTTGGTGGGATATACGACCATGCTCGTCGGCGATACGATCACCACCATGAGTGAGCCTGTTGTCAATGTGTCTGTAATCATCACGAGAAAACCGATGCAAAGTAACGAATCAATTTCACAAGATATTGCATAAATATTGAAAAGCTTGTTCTTCGTCATGATAGGGACATGATAGAACGCTTGAGCACCGTCCTACCAGCGAAGAAATGGACGACGCGTTTCAGCACGTCAGAACTGGTATTTAAGCACTTCGGACATCGAATCATTAGCGTTGTCCTGGAATGCCCCTTAGAGGAGCCCAAGGTGGAAACTATCTTCAAAGTTGTCTATGAATACTTCATTGAAGAAATTTCTGCTTTAAATGGCCATGGTGATCGCATTTGCGAGTAAGTGTCACTGTTCAACTGTCCCGCAATAATCGATATATGATACTATTGGAATTGATTATTTTTTTATGTTAGACTCCGAATCACAACCAATCTTGGTTCACGAATCAGACGTCTTAACCCACCATGGACAGCTAAACAGGTAAGTAATGAAGAGTTGTTTCTCGAGGCCATGGAGATAGCAGGAAGGGAATTCATGGAGCGCATTCGATATTATGGAGAAGTATGGTGGCCTGCCCGAGATATTCTTCTAAAGGCTGTTGAAACAAGGTTCCAAGTAAGTAAGTTGTGTGATCCTTCTCGTATCAGAATTTGTCCGGTATCAAGGTGGCTTGCACAGGTTGATGAGAGTGGGGCGATCCTAGAGCTGCCTCACGGAGGCATTCCGTGGCGAAAGCATCTACTTTTCTTTGAAACAAATGGAATTTTATTACAACACCAAGTATTTTTTGTCATCTTCAAAAATCTAAGGTTTCTATTCTCTAATCAAGAGAACTCATCCGATGAAAATAATTCTGGAACATGGATGATCCAGGCGGTTCTCAGCAGTCGAGAGTCCTTGAGGCAAGGAAATCCAGAATATCCTCGAAGGAAGGCCATAAGCACTGGCTTTTGACTTTTTCGGTGTTTCTCTGGAATGCAGGGTGCTCCTGCCCGCTGCATGGAGAGGGGTTCAAAACCCTGAGTTGGAGGAAAAGTCAAGACTACCAGGGATACGATGGGTGGATAAGAATGGAAACTTTGGATGGCATGACACAAGGGAAGGAGCCATCAGCATGGCCAGGCACACTATAGCTCATTCTCAATCCCGAGTGTTACTTCTTCAAGCGCTGGGGAAAAGGTTCTTGGTATGTAGATATAAGGTCGTATGATCTTTAAAATCAAGGAAATCCCGAGATAATTGGAAGACATTTACAGGTAGATAAGAGCGGGCAGATCGTAGAGATTTCATCTGGATTTTACCAATCGATCAAGTACCTCTTTCATTTCGAAAACAAAAAAGTGCTTCCCAAATATGAAGTGGTATTTGTCATTTTCCAAGATATTACCGGCATTTGGAAAGTCAGGGCGGTTCCCATTTGTTCAAACTCAGCGACATTGAGGCAAGTACAATTGAACACATTCTTAATGAATGACCACGCACGAGAACTTCTTGTTCATCCTGGACTCTATTAAAATTCAGGGTACCTCTGCTTCCAAAAGCAGAGCTAGAAAAACATGCTGGTCTGGATGGAATCATATTTGTACATGCGAGCGGATACCTAGGAGGACATGAAGCACGTGATGGAGTTATCAGAATGGCAAAAAAGTCAATTGCTGCTTTTCAACCACGAGTTTCCCTTCTCAAGGCCATGTACAAAAGATTCCTGGTAAGCAGATATAATGTATTCTTTCAAGTAAAAAAAAAACCTCGCCTTGCATCGAGCCCTTCACAGGTGGATGGGAGTGGACATATCTTAGTACTTACCTCAGCATGGTCCAATTGGGAGAAGCACTTCTTTCATTTAGAAGCACAAGGAGTTATGCCCAAAAATGAAGTATTTTTTATCATCTTCAATGAAGGGGACATTTCCAATACATGGAAAGTCCAAGCAGTTCCCATCAGTTTAGGTTCAACAATCGTCAGGCAAGAGAAATTCAGCACATTCCTGAACCAGGCGTAATCTTAATATATTCTGACTTACTTGAATTCGTCTCAACGACAGGGTGCCTCTGCATGCTGAATGGCGAGGGCTTCAAAATCCAGAGCTGGAACGAAAGTCAGGGTTGCCAGGAATCAGGTATGTGTATTGTAGCGGATACCTCGGAGGGCATCAAACACAAGATGGAGCCATCAGCATGGCCAGGAAGTCTTTGGCCGATTCTTTAAAACGAGTGCTGCTTTTGAAAGCTGTCAACTCTAGATTCAAGGTAAGTAGACCCCAAATAGGATCCAGTTAGGTCAGAGAGCTTCATCTGATCGATGTGAACGTCACAGTTGGATAACACTGGAAGGATTATGGTGATGTGGACATGGAGTTTCCCAGTAGAGGAGAACTTCCCATTGAAGGATCAATATTTTGACCTTGAGAAAGAAGGTATTATACCAACAAATGTATTATTCATCATCTTCGCTGATATTACCGGCACATGGAAGGTTCGAGCGGTTCCTGATGGTCCAGATTCATTCACTTTGAGGCAAGCATTCAAGTTCCTAACAGGACTACAACTCGCTTACAGATGATCCATACACCTACCTGTAGTATTAAAATATTCGGGCTATGGTAGAAATAGAAATGAGGAAATCTACGTACCTACTCGGGCAAGACTTTCTGCTTCTACTCGGGTTTCTTCTGGCTCCTTGGAATATTGGGCACGCTAAAAGATGAGCCAATCATACCTCCACACGATGTTCAAAGTGAATATCCTCGGAAAAGTGCTGGCTTATCAGTACATCCATGGGTAAAATTCTTGTATAGTATTTACAGTGGGGCCTCTTAGGTAAACTCTTTCACAATAACTGTGCGTACCTCTTCTTTGGGAATCGAGCACAGCTTGCAAAAATATATAGTGGAGTGGAAGAAATTGCTTCTAAACACAAGAACTTTCCTGGAATATATATCACTAATTTTCAAGAGTTATTTTAACTAAACATTATCGGATATCAAGGAGGGGCAAAGTACAGAGTGAGTCTGGTCTCATATGGGCTATCAAAATGTTGTTCAAAAAGTAAGGTTTATATAATATGCGTAATGAATGTGCAGAAATCACAGCCGACACCCTCCAGCAGGTGAAGGAAAGTTTCCTCGCTAGCGTGGACATCTGTTTCCGCCTCCAGGGCATGCAATTTGAGCACCTCTTGTAAATGCACGTGTTCCCTATGAAACCGGACTTTTGACACACCCTGTTTAACAGTGAGCACGACAACTCTGGAAAGTGTCGCCGAGTCTGCTGAAAATGGCGCATAATTGAAGTACTAACCCTTTCTCGGCGAACCGATCAGTCATCTGACATGATTGGGATGTTGGTTATCCCTGTACTTCCTAAATTGCCCGTTTAACGGAGATCCTCGTCCGTATTTTTGGGCTATAACATGGCTAAGATCCAGGAGCGAGATACCATGGAGCATATGGGTGTTATTGGCCGCGATGAAGCTGATGCATGATTAGCCCGAGGACAGTATTAAGATCGGTCAGTGGATTCCAAGGAACAACGAGATAGCAGCGGCTTAAATTATCAGGACATAGCAGAACAGAGGCAGGCATGAGTGCAGATAAATGGAGCAGAGCCATATTGTTCGACCTTTTTATATGAGTGTTTTACAACGAACGACGCCGATGCTGACGCAGAAGCAAAGGGTTGTGTTCCCCGATGAAACATATTATCGATTATTCAGATCATATGACTTTCCCTATGCATTTACAGTATGCAAGTTCGGAGTTTGCGCGTTTGCAGTGCATGGAACATTGTTGGCTTTCATGTAAAATTCCTCTCGGTCGCACAGCCAATTACGTACCGATTAACAAATTCGGAACAAGCACGATTGTGCTGACGCACTCATTCGCCGAAGATAATACCATTATATCCTGAACAATTTTTTTGCTTAAAGTTTAGTGCATCCTTCGGGAAGAAACATATGTTACGACCTCCAATTGATGCAGGATTCCTCTCAAATACAGGATGCCTCTGCATTCTGCCTGGAGGGGGCTTCAAAACCCTGACCTGGAGGAAAGGTCAGGTCTGCCAGGGATCAAGTTTGTGCATAGAAGTGGGTTCCTTGGAGCGCACGAGACACGCGAAGGTGCCATCCTCATGGCGCAGAGGACTTTGGAGGATTCTCAACAAGGAGGATAGGCATATTATTCAGTCTTTATATTTCCTGTCGAACTCGCGGCAGTGAATGCGAGTAGAGGAATGGTGGGCCGTGACAGCAAAGCTTTGTGGCTTATTTCCGACGTGCTTCAGTGCGGACTCGAAAGAAGAAGGCCTGAAATTACCTGCTGCATGATGATGCGACCTCGCTTAATAAATGATGTGATAAGGAAAAAATATATATATATATTTGCAAACATTTTCTTTCATTTGCAACATGCTATGTTCTGTGGAATACATGAACTAAAAAAAAATGATAATTTTCATTTCATGAGCAGTGTTATAAGGGTTCGAAATTCCAAGTGTTGCTCAAAGGGGTATCTATTGAATCGGCATTGATAGGTTTACATGCGTATGAATGACTTTGTCTCAGTAGGCACGTCAATGTCAAGCTTCAGCTTTCTTTCTCTTCATTTGACTGAAGCAAATTCATACAGGGTGACAAATTTGAAAAGTCTACCGTGGGCCATGGACAAACAAAACCACTGAACAGAAGAAGCTGACACTTGGCATGTGAACAGTTTGAAGAAGGGATTTCTCGGATTCATAAAAAATTAAAAAATTAACATTTAAAGGGTAAAAAGATGGCACCACCAGAGCATGTCACGTGGCCATCGAACAGTATAAAAGATCAGTGGATGACTATGGACTGGAAGAGTACGTAACCTAACCAGTGCAAGTCAACATTCTAGCGCTCACTACGAGGATCGAACCAATACAGAAGTTTTACGAAAATGGGAGGAATGCGGAGGCCGCCTTAAGGTCGTACCGTCGAAGCCACAACATGCGCCAAGGTCCATGATCGCGAGCAGCGTTGGGAAAGCTTGCGGCAAAATTTGAAAATACAGGATCTGTAGCCAATTTGAAGAAGAGAAGAGGCCGTAGGGTTTCTGAAGACATGGCTGCAGAAGTGGTATTGGCTGTAGAGGAAGATCGCGCGACATCGCATGTTGGTATTGTCATAGCAAGGGCTGTGGCACGTCGCACTGGAATTCCGGTAGAGACAGTTCGGAGGGCGATGAAAATTGCGCTTTGGCTGTTTCCGTATCGGATTCATCGAGATCAGCATTTTTCAGCTGCCGACATGGAGAGGCGCTACAACATTGCAATGGAGTTCCTTACACATGTGGAAATTGATGAAACGTGGTTTGGATACATCTTTAGGATTGATGAAGCCCATTCACCCTCCATGGCACGGTCCACACCAAAAACTGCGTGATCTGGGCAGAGGAGAACCCCCGCACAATCGTTCAAAAGCCTCTCCACGATGACAAAGTCACCGTGTGTTGTGGATTCACACAGGACTTCCTGTTGGCCCATTCCTCTCCGAATAACCCACACAGTGCGGTTTCAAATCCGTCACTGTAACAGGAGAGCGCCACAGGCAGTTATTGGATCAACACGTCATCACGGACCTGCAGCAGCAAAACGTAGGTGGTGGAGTTGTGTTCATACAGGATGGTGCTCCTCCTGATGTCTCCAGAATCCCAGAATCAACAGACACTACCCATTTAAATGGCCTGCTGAATCTCCCGATCTCACACCGGCCGATTTTTGGTTGTGGGGATACCTGAAGTCCCGTGTTAATCGCCATGGTCCCACCACGCTGGTTGACCCGAAGACTGCCATACAGCATGAGATCGCCTTGATCCAAAAGGAAATGCTCTCAGCTGCAGGTGGGAATGTCCTACCCCGCCTAGAGGCCGTCGTCGCTCAGCACGGAGCCCACATCGAGCAGCAGCTCTAGTCAGATCTCTATAGCACTTGTGCCTCACCATACTTGTTTGTCACATCCTTAGAAGCCCATGCTACCAGCAATTTACATGCCAAGTTTCAGTTTCATCTATGCAGTTGTTTGCCGTGCAATTGTCCACGTGACATGCGCTGGTGGTGCCATCATTTGACACTCAAAACTTATTTTCTAAGGATTCGAGAAGCCCATACTTCAAAATATTTATTTGCCAAGTTTCAGCTTCTTCTGTCCAGTGGTTTCGTTTGTACATGGCCATTCATCGGTAAACTTTTCAGATGGGTCACCCTGTATATATTTGCTTCAGGCAAACGGAGAGACAAAATGCTCAAACTTCACATGAACGTCCCTAATGAGGCATATAGTCCAGGAAAAATGTTAAGTTTTGGATGCATGTCCTGGGGGCGTATTTTTGGTAGGTTTTTGTCCTGCAGAATTTGCAGAGATAGAAAGGTGAAACTTCGCACATGCATAACTGAGGTGATGGTGAGTTCAGAGAAAATTCAACTTTTGTGATGCATACACTCAAGGAACAGCTTTTAGCTGCATCGGCTTTTCCGAAGTTATTTTTGCGCAAGCGAAAAGAGAAAACGGATAGGGCTGAAACTTGGTAGACACGAAGTTCTCCGAGTAGTGATTTCAGTATTTAAAAAAATATTGGTAGACTTGGTGGACATCCATTACGCGCACGCCTTAGGTCCCGCAGACCATTCTGGACCGCAGGTGAAGCACTCCAGTCACCCCACACCGGTCTGGATGAATAGTAGCGAACACTATGGAACGACGCAGAGGTTAAAGAACAATAACCTCATCTTGGACCCTACATACGAGCCTCCTGGTTTCTAGCTTTGACGCAAGCATTGGAGCACCATCAACCGCATAAGAACTTCACACGGTCGATGTGCAGATATTTTGCGCAAATAGCGGATGAAAGACTCACCACTGTCAGTGCTGCGAAATTCAAGCTATGGAGCATATTGTCAATGCCTGCCCCATATACTCCTTCTGCGGTGGCACTGCCGAATTACATCATGCAGCACCGTAAGCCATCGATTGGATCTCAGCACTCTCCATTATCTTGTAATTTACCTCTCACTGTATAAGCACAAAAAGTTGATATTTTCTACACGAAAGAAGAAATAAACATATTAAATTGTATGTAAAACCCCTGAGGGCACACTTTTTGCAAAAGGTGCAGTTTCCCTAATCTGTTTTGATCTAATGAAAGAGAGAACTAAATAAAATTGAAACTCACAGCAGAAGTACCTGTTCGATTGCTGAGTGCAGATCCTACTTTTCAAATATGTCCCCTCAAAGCAGATAAGTGGTCCGAAGTTAGGCAGACAAGAAATAACGGAACAATTATTTAGATGAAAATATCGGTTCGTCTTCTCACAGCACACATTTCGGCAGGCACATACTTCCAATAGGTTTTCACCACTTTGAAAATAAATTAATGAATGAGTCAATATCCTGGATAGTGGAGCACCGAAGGCGCGACCATAGGGAGTATAGGAGCGATATAGGAGCGATGCGAATTTGTTTACCCTTCCTTGCCGGAAGGGTAAACAAATTCGCTAGTATAACATACTAGCTAGTATTATATACTATAATATACTGTAGATATTCTGTTATTTGGAGCTCCGTTCATGTGAGCCAGCTTTAGCCAAGGACTCATTCCTGGTACGCGTTTGGCTTCGCTATACTCCTAGAAAATGCCAGCACTAGCTCTAGCTTCCTGCTGTTTTTGGTAATTTCCCTCCATTTTACCTAGGGAGCAGCAAAATGAGTAAACATCAGAGTAATTTTTCTCTTGAATAAAAGGAAAATGAAACTGGAGTTAGCGTTTGATAGTATACTGTTGAGCTTACACTTTTTCCGGTTCCTCGTGTAAGGGGGCGGGATTTTAAGGAGACACCTGGGACTGGTCCAAGTCAATATGGATTTTATCTAGATTGAGACAATTATCTTAGCTGATGATCCTGTCCTTTAAACCCGGTCTAGAGAGAACCCTGGATCATAGTTGGTCGGTTACACTTTGCATACACTGAACCCGGAATGAATTTTGGTGTCCACAAGGCACAGGACTCCTCTTAATAAATCCTGAGGTGTGTATCCAATATGTTTCAGCATCACTAGAACCTATGGAGAAGTTAAAGTTCACTTGGATCTGATTGTCAAGTGACAAGTATGGAAACTTGATCGGCAGGCGCAGTTTCAGTATTTGCGGTTCTGTAGGAACTTTTGAAAGACCGTGGTCGTCAAATCAATATTTTTATGGAGGTAATACAGAAAGGGCAAAGATCACCGTACCCCGTATTTATCTATCTCCCGTATTCTACTAGTTGGTGTGGGCTCCATCGTAGTCCAGACAGACCTTGATGCATCGACAGGTCCTCTGGGACAGCATGCGCAGCATTTGGGGTGTGACACAGCCGAAGGCGTCAACCACAGAAGTTCGTAATGCGCCGTCGATCTCATACCGACGCGAAACAACATTGCTCTTCATGAAGCCCCACAAGGCATTGTCGGCTCTGGTAAGATCGGAACTCCGTGGTGACAAAGGTAGAGGTGTAGGGGATGTCACAGAACCACAACCGATTCATCGCTTCGGGAAGACCTCATTCAAACAGTCACGCACAGTCAGCGCGAAGTGTGCACGTGCACCATCGTGCTGCGCGATCTGTCCTTCGCGCTCTCGGAGGCAAACGCTCCCTTTTCTTCCATGCCAACAGAATTGCTTAATGCGGAAGTGGTTTTCCCATTTATTCCTGGAACACTGAGATAGCTAGGGCCATCATTTGCCCGATATGCTGTCTTTCATGCACCCATGCACTCGCAACTTAACGATCCTCGATGGAGTAGCAACCGGTGTCTGCCATTTCCGGCCCCCAACTGACACCCGCTCAACCTACGGGAAACATACGTGAAGTTTGTATGCTAAGATTGTTTCAACTTCATCGAAACATAGATTAACTGGCCTCAGGCGTTTTTCAGGGCTAGAGTTTTACTACCGCTTCATAAATCAGCTAGATTGGAATTTAAAATTGTCAATATGAAAGCGAGAAGGCTTGCACAAGTGGGATGTCACCGAAAGTCAATGTTTGTTGGGAGGGGTACATTATGCTTATTCAAAGGACGCAAGATCATTGAAAAGTACAAAGATTATGTGGTCTCCAAGAGAAGAATTCGGAACTTTTTCGCCACGGTGGTGTCACCAGAGAGGCGGCATTAAAAATGGATGGGATCTCCACATGAATCACATTCAACTTTAAAAAAGACCTTCAGAGACCATTAGTATTGTTGGTCAACTTGTCCTGAAACGGAATCCATTGCCAGGAATACGTATTGCCAACAAGGTTGCGCCTGCAATATGCTACGATTAACAACATCATGAACAACGTCCTCAGATCGGGAAAGAAACAAGTTCCATATTCGCGAACTGGACCCTCGTCATTTTACAGAGGAGACTGCAGAAGACACAAGGAGCACTATTTAGCAGGAGACAAGTGGAAATATGTACTCGCCCTAGAAGAAGCATGGATTTACCTCAATGATAAGAACGGCGTTCAAGCCACATATGCATACTTCGGTTTTTGTGGTGCGGAGTACCATATCAAAAGTGGTTCTTTGAGTGAAAGTGATATTTTTTCACCTGGATTATGGTTATTGGAGGTTTTTCCTAAAATGGATAATCGCTGCTCCCTTCCTGGCAACGATCCTGTACTCATTGATTCGTCTATCCATTCATGTGGACCGCACGACGTCTTCCTTGCTGCACGACAGCTCCCAAGAGATTAACCCAGGGATGGCCAACCTACGGCCCGCGGTGACAGTTCATCCGGACCGCGGTGGCAGTTCATCCGGCACGTGGCTGCTTCCCGGAATCCAGTTTTTTTTTGGCCATTTTCTCTGAGTCCTCCCTCACCCCTTCGGAAGTTATGAGAACTCGTTTTTTCCACAGCCAGTTCACCTTGAAAAGGACAGCCAGTCAGCAAGTTCCCCAAAAAAAACCTATTTGTTACCGCGTCTTGATTTATTGTGTTATGCGGTGCCAGTGACAGTGATTGTCAGCTTTGCAAAAAAAAACCAAAATGTCGGCGGGGAACACCGCGAATTCAGACAGCTAGACGGAAGACTATCCCTTTATGCCCAATGTACCTAATCCAAAACTTCGCTGACACAGAAAGTCGAAGAATGTGATGCGGAAAGACCATTTGATGTACACTGCATCATTCGTCAACAGGCTCCCTGGTGTTAAGTTCTAAATTTGGGGCATGCCATGAAAGTCGTTGTGTCAATAGTCAAATCAATTAAAACTCAGGGAATGAACCACCGATTAGTCAAGTCCTTAATGGAAGAAATTAAGATATGCATGCATGAAAAGTCTAAAGATGTAATTGAACTCTGATCCAGAGTGACTTTGCAATCTGGTATTCCTGACAGATGGCGCAGCTCACCTAAACGACTATAATATCAAACTACAGGGGATTGGAAAACTTTTGCCACAACTGAGCTCTGACATCAGAGCATTTAAGGCAAAACTCCAACTCTTCAAAGAGCAAATTGAAAAAGGACTGTTCTTCCACTTCCCGGCTCGCAAGGAACTGGAAAGCAACACTGCCTGCATTCCAGCAACAATTAAGCTGATTAAGCTAATGATCAGTGCGCTGCAAGAAAATATTGATGGAAGATTCCAAGATCTCATGAAGAGGCATGAATATAATATTTGCAAATCCTTTTGCAGCATATATGCAGTCCGTTGTGGCATCAATTCAGTTGGAACTTGTGGATCCTCAGTGTTTCTAACACTGTCTTGAAGGACAAATTTGAAGAGAATAATTTGCTAGATTTTCATGCTCGCCTGCCAAAGGAACAGTTTCTAAACAGCCTCAAGTTCGCAAAAAGAATTGCAACAGTCTTTGGCAGCACATATACAGGTACTTGTGAGCAAGCCTTCTCCACACTGAATACCAACAAATCGAAGACCCTATCTCGCCTCACTGATGAGCACCTGCATGAAGGCGGATGGGAGTGTCTCATATCAACAAACTGGCTAGCGTAAAACAAACACAAGCATCCAACCGAAATTGTACAGGAAATGTGGAACTGTAGTTCTCTGAATGAAGACCACCTTTTCTGCGACTTAGTCTGAAAATAGTGTAATTCAAACCGGAGGACCTCAGTGGCGAAACAACCGAGGTCCGGAGGTTAAACATAGAGCGTGCGCGATCCTGATTGCTTGCTAGGCCGAGCCACACTTGTGTGTTTGTGGGTTTGTGTGCGTGTATCTCACAGCTCTACAGGTCAAACGCTTAGAGATATGAATTTGGGGATTCGACAGAACTCTTCCTTATCATCCGAGGATGTGCCCTTGAGAAACGAAATTAGCAAATCGGTCTCAGGAAAGGGAGGGTAGACAACTTTCACGGAAAATCGGAGATTAGCTATCGTTTCGCAATCGCTCGGAAGAACGAGGACACCAGCGTTGCGGCTATAATCGCAAGAGAACGGTGGCATCGCTCTCCGTAATGCCTCCCGCGTGCTACCGGGAATCCTGGAATTTTAACCGTCTTTTGATGAAATAAGTGCGAATTCCTTTTCTTCGCCTCCATTCGCATTCGCCTCCTTCGCTTCCTTCACTGATTGGTTGCCGAAGATAATCACGTCTCAAATGAGACCTGCAGGCTTTGTACATACTAGTAGGTAGCTCGTGCAAAAGCACGAAAGTATTTAAATGCGCAGAATGCGCACATAGCCGTGCGAGGCTGTCGCCAAACTTCGGGCCCCCCGCACCCTGGTTGGCCACGTGAGAAGACAGGACGCGGCAAAAGCACCCTTAATTTCTCGGTGTGCCCCTGCGCTTCGTTAATCGTCATTGCGAAGGACTGGGAACCGACGCCGAGCGAAGACGAAGGGTAACCCTAAGATGAAGCGTTACCTAAAATCGTCGCCTCGTAGGACGATGTGATGTTTGGGCTTTTATTGGCGGCCTCACGCAACTCACATCGCAACCCGCCGCGCACGTTTCCGAACGTTAATGGCCTCATGCCACAGCGCGTCCAACTCTTACTGACCCACTCGAGAAATTGGAGATAGAAAAACGGGATGGTTACTACGCTGCGGATGTCGTCTTTCCGATCCATGAGTGAGCGCATACGCAGGCATACGCAGGCATACGCAGACCATCGGATAGGCTCGAGTGGCTCACGTGCCTAGCGTGAGCCACTAGTGCACTCTCGTCTCGCCTACCTGCTTTCCCTCTTCAACGTCCTGGTTATCCCCCTATATTCTTCTTTTTCCGTTCTATCTCCCGTGCGCTTATACTGCAGTATTTCCGCTTTTTATCCCTCACGAGTGCTTTGATTTCACCAATGCACCAGACCGCTTGCCTGACCGATTTCATGGACTTCTCGGAATGCATTCCTCCAAAAGGCCTGAGAATAACGTCTAGAACGCCAACCATTGCTCCTCTACCGTCGGCCCACGGAACCTTCCCTCGTAATTGATGCCTGAAAAGCATTCACGTAATCTCTCAAAGTTAACCTTCTTACAGTTGCACGAATCCTTCGTCGGTTTGGTGTTACTCCCCTGCTGAAAAAACCTCAGAGATTCATGAGAATCTCATGAGATCTTCACCTGTTTTCATGAGGTTCTGCTTGAGACCTCGTGAAGTTTAAATATGGAGGCATGAGCTTCATGAGAATAGCATGAGGTCTCACGAGAGTGGTATGAGGTATCATGAGGAATTCGTGAGGTCTCATTTACCAATCGTGGGGATCACGGGGTACGTGGGAATCAAGGATTATCGTTTTGCTAAATGGGAGGACTTCAAAAATGATATCACTGTTTCTTGGGTTCGTCAATCGAAGTGCAATTATTTCCCTTGCACCTGCCTCAACTTACATAACCCGACCGGATACAGTTGTTTTTTGTTGTGTTTCAAATGAGTCGTTTTTATTGCGTATGCCCCCGGCGTTCCCAGTAATTCTGTTCGAGCATCACCGCTCGTCAGACTCTTTCCCCGTCCTTTCCTCGTTCGTCCTCGCCTTCGACCTTGGAAATACAGAGATGGCCCCGGAGAACTGCTGGTCGTGCCAGGAATTTCCCTTCGAGTGAATGGGGAAAAAATTCCGATTCCCCTCCAGCACATGTGGGACCGAATAACGGCTGCGTTTCTCAATTTATTTTTTCCCAGAGGACCCCCTTTACCTCCATGTGAAGTAAAATTTCAAACAATT
Organism: Darwinula stevensoni; assembly: GCA_905338385.1. Lineage (NCBI taxonomy): Eukaryota > Metazoa > Arthropoda > Ostracoda > Podocopida > Darwinulidae > Darwinula > Darwinula stevensoni. Next base: position 68,571 of record CAJPEV010000343.1, on the reverse strand, counting down.
CACAATGAAAATGATCACGAGAGCTTGTTAAACGTGGTTGAAGGCTACATCAGAAGAGCCTAAAATTTATTGGTGACTCGAAAGGGGAAACTAAGGAGGCACGGTCTCGCGAATAACTTGTTCAATTACTTACTTTTTTCGCTATTCTTAATTATCCGCGGAGCACCTGCTATTGTATTGGGAAGTCTCTCTGCACCATTCCATTCATCCTGAAATAAATTTGTCTGAAAACCGAGCGAAATTCGGTTTCCGCCAGTTCTTTTCGGCCGTCAATAAAATCCCGTGGTAATGCGCTACCGTCGCCAGCGCGTGAGAAAACACGAATCCCTCATCGGTCACAATCCCTCTGCGTCTCGCCCCGTCCGACTCTCCCTGCCTATCCTCGCAGTAGTTCTATGGGGACCTATCGTTATTTCGACCGATTCCAAGAATATTATATTTACCCATATTGAACTTTTTCAGCGATGTTTCACTCTGCACGTTGAAAATCCTGAGCTCTCGCGGTGTCCGCCCATTTAGCGGATGTGCCTATTTCCTAGTCCCAGGCAAATTTACTGCTTTTATTCGCCAGGCCTTCACTTCAATCGTTAATATGAGCCCGAAATAGTGGTCTCTCGACTAAACCCAGGGGAACGCTAGCGACTTCGACTTCCGCTGACGTGCATTTGCTACGACCTATATTGCCGACAACCGGCTAGTTTTGCAGTAGCTCACTTCACTCGGCATCCCGTACGTATCGAATTTAGCTGGTATCGTCGAGCTAGGAACCGTCGAGAAAGCCACGGTGAGGTCTCAGGAAACCCTGGTAACAGCATTCCCTTCATCCCTTCCATCCCGTCTTCCGATCGTAAAACTCGATGTACGAGGCGATTCTGCTGCCTTCTCTTTGGCCGAGATTCCCGGATGAGCGAGTTTCCCTTCAAGAGTCCTGGAATATGATTCCTCACAGCGCGTTCCATAGACCCCGTGTCGAACGAGCCGTTGGTGTTTCTCCACCATTCATCCTCCCCTTTACGATGGGCCTTCGGCTATACCGAGGCGGGGAGAGAAAAATGGGGGAGACGTGCGCAATGTGCTCTCCGCCACCACCCCCTCCGACCTCAGTTGTGCGTACGTTGCAGTCTAGCGACGGTCACCTTCTCTATCGCGCATGACAACCGAGCAAGGGGGACCGGATCCGAGAAACCGAAGATGCGTGCTGTCTCGACCGCGAATCTCACGTCCCGTCGAGACTCGGCCACCTTCCTCGAAGAATCGGAGACGCAGCGGATCCCCGGATCATCCGACGGCTGAACACGAGAGTTTAGGGCTCGCGTATTTTTACAAAACTGAAACGAAATTATCTATAGTACGGTGATGAAACAGCGCCTTGACGAGTGCCCAAAATTTACCAAGTCTGCACGTCGCTATTGATGCAACGTTGTCACAACATTCAAGTCTCAACATCCACAATGTTGAGTCGACGTTGAAGAACATTGTATCGGCATCGACTCAACGTTAAAATGAGACAGATCTCAACAATTTCCCGATGTGAATTGCCCATGTGCCAATCGATAGACTCTATGCCGAAACTCTGTAATGTCATTAAGGTCTTGGGAAAGGATGGAGAAAGAGCGATTGCAGCCAGAGAAGCGATGACTGGCAATCGTTTCATGGATCCTTTCGTGCGACCCACAGCATCGATTCTGGAATTTCTATCCGTAAACCGAACAGAAGGTTTCCGTGGAGTCGCATCGACACGTGAACTTTGAACCCATTCCCCGGGCCAAAATCACGCTGGATCTCATCGTGTTGGGTTGCTTCCTTCGTCGAATGATTGCAGGAGTTGAAATACCTTCCCCGGTGCCGTCTGTGGAGAAAATATGAAGCACCCGATCCGAAAGTATCGGGACGCCTGCCAGTTAGATATGAAGTAACTCCATGTGTTGGCGATTTCTCGCCATTTCACATAGGGTTCGGGAAACCTCCTTTGTTCGAATGTCTCGTCCGACATATGTTGGTGTGATGCCAACTGGAGGATGTCCTTGGAATTTTATATTTTCAATATTGTTTGCGTCAATGTTGACTATGCATTGAATCATCCGCATCAACATCCAATTAACATGGGCTACATGTTATCAACGTTGCGTTAACGTTGTCGTACAGACTAGGTACTCATCCGTGAGTACTGAAAGTACCAAAACCTCTTTGAACAGAGGTTGAACATCTTCGAGAACGGTCATGTGCTTCTTTGGTCCTTTCATGATTGCGGTCTATGTCGTACATCTCAATGTTACTGCCTCTTCCGAACTCGTACGTGACCCTTACAGGCTCTAAGTGTCGGATCCAGACTGATGAAAAAATAAAAATGGAATGAATGAAATACGAATATTTTTTTCCCCTTAATTTGGATTTATTTCCCGTGAAAACTTCCCCCTTTCACATATCATCCAGAAGGAATCTCATATAGGTCCATCGATGAATGAGTGAGGGGAAAAGGGAAGAGGATGAGGTCACCCCCCGGCTCGAGCGGTGGGAAGGGGGGGGGGGGCAAACGGTAGAAGAAAGACATTTCAATTTTCTCTAACCCTGGAGTGGAGGAATCTATTTCATAATTTCCTCCAACCTCGTGACACTCAGTTTGCCAAAGGGAACATAACTACCGACACGAGGTCAGTCAGTCATTGATTCTCGCAGGAAAGATAGAGAAAAATTTAAGGAATGGGAATATAAACGGTTTTGATCGTTTGGGAATTGCCGGAAACTCGATTCTATTCCTGGAAGAGTCTGAAATCTGCGAATGTTCTGCGATTTGATCTTTATTCGAAACTCATTCGGATACGGCGAAGTGATGACGCGGTTAAGGCCATGGCGATAGAGGCGCGAGATGATGGAATTGCATGAAGGACTTTTCACGTATTCAGTCCGAAAAGGAGGAAGAGACGGGGAAGAACGGGAAGGCACATGGACTGCTTAACTTCTTTTCTTCCCGTTCGGACGGGAATGCCTCCAGGAGGAATGCTCACCCTCTGCACATCTCAGGTCGAATGGAGGCTTTTCCAAGCACGAGGGAGTACAAGGGATCAAAATCAAGATGATATGAATCATAAATGGCTTAGTTTGGTGAGAAAGTAATGTCGTGAAATTCTCAATCGAGTCTCTATCTGAAAAATACAACTCTCTCTGCGTCATACATTTAGGAAATGTCCGTGGCCTTCATGCTGGTTACGATGGGGCCAGAGCCTTTTTGTCTGGGTAAGCATAGGTGAGGAGGAAGGAGGGAGTATTATATTTACCTGTATCACCTTCGGGAGAAGGTGGAAGGCGACCTTGAGACAGCGGCGTAACCCAGACACATAAGAGAATAGGAACTTTCTGTCTGGACTGCGTCTGCATTTTGGGATTCGGTATACACTTCGCTATCGGGTCTGCGTGTTCTCCCCTTCCCGCACCATTGCGAGACCTCGTCATAGCGAATGCCAGGGTAGAGAATGGAAGCCCCGAGGGAGTGTCCATGTCTTCCCCGCATGCGCCCTGTTTTCACTGTATCTTTAGGTTGGTTTGGACGTAATTATTCAGATGCATGCTCATCTCCATCCCATTTCTTTTGCTCCCGGTCTTAACGGAATCACTTCATCCCTATCCAGTGTAGAACAGTACTCACCCCACCAAGTCTCTGCGGGGGAAAAATGAAGTAGAGGGGAAGGAATGAAAGCACAGAACATTCCGACCTGTGCATGTCTCCCTGTGGAGCGACACGTCGATGTGTGACCTCATCGGTCTAGAAACCATACCGGTCTCAGAATTTCGTTTTACTCAGGTCACCCCCCCTCCCCCCCTCAATGTCGTTCAGTCTGCCGCTGTCCTCGCTCGCAATACGGACGTCTCCTGTGCATATTACACGGTTGTTAATTCCTTGGAGCCTCAGAAGAGCTAAGTAATCCATCATTCATTCCTTTCGCCAGCAGTCACACGGGGAACTTGTAATTTATCCCAAGAACATTAAATGATTAAATGCCCTTAGCTTGCTTCTGATAGCCGTCGGCATCCGTATGAAATTTTCACAGCTGATCGATTAGGTATTTTGATTTTTCTGGTGCCAAAAACGATAATACCTATCAAATGTGTTTAAGCTGGATTTAGCCTGGGGTTGGAAAATTAAATGCCATTTGCACAAGGTTTCATATGGTGTAACGACGTGTAATATCAGCACTTACTGCATAAGAGCGCTGGAGAAAATGTAATTACATGTCTCTGAAGGAACATATAAATGAATATATAGAAGGGGATAGAATGGAAGGAGGGAGGGGGCAGGGGGCAGTATACAGTGGAAGTGCGTTAAATCCGTGCAAGGATTTAGTATCCAAAGAGGTTTGTGCACTCGCCAGGAAAATCCCCATTCCAAGATGAAGCTTCGTTCGTCATAAATATGCATTTTGCCGCTAAATTCGGGAAAGGCACGCTTTCCGTACATCTGAAGTACTCAGGCCATCCTTATTTCCCTTCGTCAATCGATTTCTCCATTCGTGGGCATCGTACTGACTGCGCCTACGAACCTTCCCCGTTCACGACATTCTTCGACCGACCAGTGGAGCCAGGCGTCCGGGCTCATCAAGCGGAATGGGAGTGGAGGCATCGGGGGATGATGGGAGTGGAACTTATTTTTCCGGAGATTACTCTCACATCATAACGACCCCATCCCGCCCTGGGTGTCACTGTCTTCCGTGGAAGGGAAATAGGATTCCACAGATCTGCAGATCTGTGGAATTGCAGAGGTCGTAGGTAATCCCCAAGGGACGATCATGCGAGGATGTAGGAGGCACTTCAGAGGACGGGAAGGAATTTTTAAGGTGTAAAATGGACTTTTTAAGTCCCGACTTCGCCGAGGCTGAAATAAGCATACTGCCCCTCGCTCTAGTATAAGCTAAGGAAGACGTCTATGCGCATGCTTCGTGGGAATGTTTCGGTCTAGATGTGACTTGGGAGTACGTCCCCAAGCCTGGACAGGACATGGGTGCATTTTTATTGGTAGAAGTGCACCTATTACCTGATATTGTAGGCCAATCATTTTACCCTTTCCTGTCCTATGTCGGACGCTGTCCGACATCGCCTACACTGCCTCTTTAATCCTTTCACTGGCATGTTTTCAGACACTTAGTTACCCCAGGGTTTTCTCAGTGTGAATATTTGAAATTAGATAATGGTCGTGCCTTTGAAGCTCCGTTATCTAGGGTAGCGATTAAATCATTAATTCACTTCCGAAGTGGCAACAACTTGAAATTTTAATCAAAAACATTACTCAATGATTTCTTGCTTGCCTAACGTCAAATATATGCATGTACCCCTTTTTGTCAGGGTGGAAAAGACATCATGAAACCTTTCGATTTTCCGCCTTGAGAGGACATATGTCAAAGTAAATTTTTTTTTATTACTCTCATCCTTCAGGTACTTCTGCGCCAAGTTTAAACTTTCCATATATCTTTGTTTCGTTGGATCAAAAAAAATTTGGGAAAATGTGCCACTTCCAAAGAAAGGTGCCCCTAGGGGCATTACCTAAAAATTACAATTTTACTGAAATCAGTACTCTGGGCCCACATGACCATCAAGTTTCAACCTATACGTTTGTCCTTTTCGCTGACAAGAAAAAAAACTTTGAAATAGCCGACCCACCCAAAATCTATGCCGTGAAGGGATACACCACAACATCATGTCATTTACGCGTATGCCACGTTTCGCCTTACTATTTCTGCGGAATTCGCTATGGTGACAAATATATTTCTTTGAATACCTGTCCTCCAAAAATAAGTCCAAGTCGGATTTTTTAAATGAAAAAATACCACAAAGTAAAGAATTACAGATTAACACCTCCTTATTGTTGACATTTGTTCATTGCTTTGTAATAAGATTCCTTTTGAATTGCTTGAGTGCTGATGAAAACATTTTAGTTCAATTTAAACTGCTGTTTTTTCTTATTTTTCAATTAAACAAATTCGAACCGAGGAGCCAGAGTTTCTAAATAAATTGACTGGTATGGGTTTAAGCACTTAAAAAACATTTCTTTCATCGTCTACCTGTAGAGGATGTCCGAATAGTCAGAATGCAAAAATTTCTTCCTAATATAAAACACTTCCCCGCTTATTCCTGAATTTACGGACACCCTGTGCAATCAGCAACGATGATCTTCTGTTGAATTCACGAAAATCGTGAACAACCCAAGCAGCATGTTCACGTAAACAAGATATTTATTTTTTGCAAACAATGTAAATTTCTTGCAATTGCCATGAAAATGACATCACGTTTACGTAAAATTTACGTTCCTATATTTACGTCACCAAAGTGTACGTGTATTTTACATCAACTAGACGTCACTCCATCTGACGTGAAGTACATATCAAGTTTATGAAAAATTAACACCACACCATCCACATGTAACTTTAGCTGACCATCCTGCAGTTGCAGTACCAAGATTCCTCACTAGATGGAACCCTTGTTCCCTGCATCCTACAATTACTATTAAGTACTGGTTTTCCTGATCTAATATCAGGTTTTCTTACCATCCTTCTACTTTTTATTATGCAATCCATGAATATATACATGGAAAACATGAAAATTTTATATATTTTTCATAATATAAGACTCGGGGAATCATTAAATGCTGAAGTTAAGCTTTTTATTACAGCAGTGCACAGGATTAGGGAAGACTAGAATCCCAACCCATAAGTACTACATCTTTTCTATCCTAAAAGGAAGAGAGCTCGTTTGATCTTCTACTCCTTCTCCCGAGGTTCCGGTACGGGAGGAGGAAGCAGTAGGTCACTTCGGTACTCTTGAGTACTGGTGAGGATGTGTACTCGTCCAAACACCCTAGAGTTCTGAAGAACGTAGAGGAATAGGATATTCGGTATGTCAATTTTCTTCAATGGTACTTTGTTGACTCTTTAAATACACATGAATGCCAGGGGAAAATTAACATAAATCTTACGTAAAATGAATGTAAGCATGCTGTTTGGAATGCAAACGGGAATGTCATTTTTACGTAAAATTTACGTTAATTTTATATCACCGTTTACATATCACAGAGGTGACATTTCTGCAAACATGTTGACATTTTCTTGACAATGGTTTGCGTAAAAATGATATAAAATTGGCAAAAAAATTACATTCAGTTTACGTAAAATTAACATAAAGATGCTGCTTGAGAAGGCAAATATGAAATAAATCAGAGTCTTCGTAGATACGGGCCCATATACCTTAACAAAATTATTATTGCTGCCCAATTGTTGTTCGCAGCCTGGCTTAATATTGCAACCCAGTCGCCCAGTTGAAAGGTGATTGAATGGAAACCGGGGGAATCTAACATTCCAAAACAAAAAAACTTGACAGGAGAGACAAAGGAGGTGCGGCATCAAACGTTAAAGTATTTAAATACTCCTCTAAACGAATTTGAAGTTGCCCCTGAGCAGGTCACACTTTAATAGGGAATCCCCTATACAAACTGGCTTCATCCTGAAATTCAAAACGATCGGCATTTGGTTTTAGCCAGTTGATTCCGACACTGATATCTGAAGGACTTTTTCAACCGTCGCCTGCACGGCGACAGGAGAGGAGAACGTGTGTCTCTCGTCGGTCATGATAACCTGGTCTCCCTCACTGGAAACTCTATTGCATATGCGTTTTGGAGAATACATGTGATACTTGTCGAGTTGATATGTGAGGCTGTTTATCTGCCAGAAATATTCCAATAAGTAAATCTAGTTCTAGTTTAGATGTGCTCAGTCTCTTTTCGTGAGAGATTGCAGTTAGTGTGACTTGCATGCGTGGTCTATATGGTGTATCCAACACAAATAACATTCCGTGACTTCCAAGATGGTGACAGCTAAAATGTTCGATCCCTTCCACTTCAACTGGGCTGTGTTGCAGCTGTTTTCAGGTCTTCATTTGAGTCAACGAGTCTTGGAAAATTTACTTCACAAAATATCAACAATGGAAATGATGCGCACCATTCCAATTAATGCATTTTGATGACAATGCTATTCATTGTAAATGTCATTTTCAACCCCTAAGCTAAATAAAAATGGAATCAGTATTGTTCATTTTTCGAGAACCTATCAGGAATCTCCACGGGATGAACTTTCACGTCTGGACATTCCTTGATAATTCCCATGGCTTTCCTCACGCATGCATTCCTTGCACATGCACGACCCTTCTTTAATGTTAGGTTGACGTATGTGAATGAGTAATAGATCATGGAAGGAGAATTTCCATCTATATTCATTCCAACATTCCAACTCCCCTCGTACCTGTTTCAGGGCGACGCTGAACGGAGGAGTGTGGACTCGGGTGTTCAATCACGAGGTGAAAATGCAATGGAGTGCGTCCAAGTTTCGCAGGCCGATGCCTGGCAAAAGGGGTCTCTCAAACTCGGCAGCTTCACACTGTCACGAAGAAAGTCACAGAACTTTTCGGAAATGGACTTAAGAAAAGTCTGAAGAAAAGTAAGGTGCGAAAGTGAGACAGGATATGAAAGACTCGATGCTAAAATGTATGAGAACAGAAGACTGAAGGATTGCAACAGCATGCGAGATTCGTTGAAGGAGAAGCGACAGGAGAGGAGGTGGGGAAGATGATAGAGGACGTGATTGCCGAAAGTCTGAGTGAGTGGGAGGTACCCGAACGACTTGGAGAGGGGATCAGGAAGAAAGTGCAATAAGTGGGAGAGTGGGTGAGAGGCATGGGGGAAAAAGTTCTCAGAAAGATAGCAGGAGAGCGGGAGTCGAAAGGAGGCAGTGGGAATCGCGAAGGAATGGGTTCCGATTGTGACGAGAGTGATTGGGGGAGTGACTGGGAGGGATAACAAACTAGAAATTTCCACATTAGTGGTGCTCATTACGAGTATGAATTCTTAAACATGAATGATGAAGCAAATGTGGCTCTGTGCACCTGCAATGGAACAAGTAACTCTCCTTTTCTATTTTTATTCCAGTATCTTGTGCATAGTTTTTTTTGTTCTCTCGCCCTTTTTCTACGATATATCCTTTATTATTCTTCTTGTCTTTTATGAAGGTGAAATCTGCTGGATGTGATTGTCATGATAAATAAAATGCTACTGTATATGGAATCAAAACAGTCCTTGGAAATCAAGAGCTGTAGAAAGCGGTAAGGCAAACTTCTTTCAGCAGTTGAGCTGCCACATGAATAGTTGAAATTGTATTCGTGCATCTGTCAAGTGACGGAGATTTGTCGCAAATCTTTAAATAATCAGAAACGATGTGCAACATTCCGAGCCTTCACAGCAAGTAAAAGCGTCGATATTTAAGGAAACTCAGCAAAGTGAGGGGTTCTGGAGCTTCACCGGGAAAGCAAATTAAGTTTACACGAACTAAAACTCCCTCTTCCGTGTATTGTGAATTTTTATTTACTGAAGTTTTTTTTATGAAGCAACATTCTCAAGTTTGAATCAAGTTTGTAAAGGAACTGACAAGCATGCATGCCCCTGCACGAACAACGCGAAAAAATGCGATCTGGCTGAGGAATAATGGATTCTCAAGAGACCTCTTGAGTAAACACTTTGACCTTTTTTCACAGCAATTCAAGCAAGATCTTCGCAAGTATCCACCTGAAGGTGGTGATACTGCACTTTCATGGTTGCATTAGTTTGGAGGTTCTTTATAACTTTGCTGTATATACAGCTCGGATGTGCGGCTGCTGCAGCACAGAGTGACTGCAACAAGGTCCCGGTGACGATGACAGTTTACCCGTGCATGGGCTTCTTTCCCATAACTTTTCTTAATACATCCTAGGGTTTAGCTCATTCAGTTAGTCGGGGTTGGGTCAGGTGTTATAGGCGTAATGTGCCTTCCGTGTGCCTCATTTGAATGATGTTGGACAAAATTCATTAGCCTCGATTTGGAGGACGTGAATGCTTCATAGGGAGCAACTGGTATGAAAAAATACAAGTTGCTGCTGCTCGGCCGTCCAAATTTATTCTATCAAGAACGAATCGATACATGAACAAAGTAGCTATGGAAATTGGATACGTACTCAGAGTCTTAGAGGAGCGAAATGCTTCAAATAACATCGGGACATGGAATAGAAATAAATGCAAACTCGTGAAAGTAATACCTGTGCCGACTGAACCTCGAGAGAAAGTTAAAAATCAACAACTTTTTGACTTGTCACAGCAAGGCTTAATGAATGGGAGCCAATATCCGTTGAGGGTTTTTGGCTTCTGGCATCCGTTGGGGCCTCCATTATGCAGACGTGCATAGTCCTCGCAGGTCGCAACCCGTTTGCCTCCGGTGCATCCGCGCTCCCGGAGCGCCAGGTACTTCCTGATGCACCTTTCGGAACAGGGGAATTGTTTTGTGCAGGTCTGCCAATCCGGTCCTGTAGAAACATATTTTTGTAGATCATGAAACTGTTAGCAATTCAGTGCATCATTGAGGAGTCGCATTATGTACAGGGAGTATGTGCATTGAATTCGAGGTCTTCTAACTGATATATATATATATATTGATATAATTTTTCTATGGATGAGTAAGTAAAAGGCAGGGCAATCGCTAAGTTCTAAAGTAATAAACCAAGCGAAGCGATGCCAGCGTCGTTCTAGAAACGATTAGAAGCTCTGATATGTGTAATAACGCACCTAAATCCTTGTCTTTCCCAAAATTGCTGCAGTCTTGCCAGTAAAGTTTCTTGATCTGATAGGGTCCGCAGCTGAGGGAACCTTTGTCCATTCTGCAAACTCCGACCGTCCCTTTTTCTTGCTGGAGTATGCATTTCATACACCCATTGGAAATCGCAGCCTGCACCTGAAAATGAATATTCCAAAATGTTTTGGTCTCAACTGGAAAATCACTCTGGCTGGGCACAAGGAGAACTCAATGCAAACCTGAATGCAGTAGAAGAGTAGAAGAGAAAGGAAGAGGGCGAAAGCTGTGAATGCCATGATCTCCCCGAAGCTGAATGGTAACTGCTCAATGTGATCCGCCTGCAGCTCTGTGGGGACTCATCGTCATCCTCACTCCTTTAATACCCAGTCACAAGGCCGCTTCCTGATATTTCCGGGAATTCCCACTTGTTGGCCTAATCTAACGATTTCACAGGTGCTTTCCAGATATATGCTATCAACATAGGTTGATGACCTTTTGCTTCTCAGTTTTTCACATCTGGCCAACGCAGTTCATGCCCTCATACGCAGTTCCCGCTATTGGAACACCATATTCGTCGCGGCGATGAGCTGGTTACGTTGGCGTCCGAGAAGCGAAATGTGGATACAAGCGAAACGTGTGTAATTTCATATCGCCCAGCATATTCGATGCACTAAACATAACTTTTGCCACATTAATACATATTGTGCAGGATGTTTCCCTTCATGTTAAATTCATGCTGTAAAAAATGCCCTGAAGGGGAATCGCTTTAATCGCAAAAATGCGGACTTTGAAGGAAGTTTGACAAAATTGTCAAGGATTTCATCCTAATTTTTTTAAACCCTCACAACAAAGCTTGCTTTTTTTAATTAGGGGAAGACGGACACCCCAGGAAAAATTACTATATGCATTTTCAGGCACTTACCTTGTCGGAAACAGCGTATGTCATGTCTTATTGGACTGGAAATTCGCGCACTAAATGAACAAAGGCTTTATAGTAAAACAGTCTCATCCATTTCACTATCCTGCTTTCCAACGTCACAATATGAGTGGGCCCGTCATAAGGGATTACATGAAATGTAAAAATTGAATTTTAATGATGTAACAACCCGTAAAACGAGCACTGGAGTGTAGATTGAGTTGTAGGAGGTAATTATCAGTCAAGCTTGAATTTCATTATTGGTTTAGAACCGTCCTGCAACGATACGAAACGTGGCGAGGGGGAGCAGTGCATTCTGGCTCATGTCGATTTCGGCCTGCTCTCTGGTCAATGTCCGTAAATGCCCTTTTGCGTTCCTGATGATAATATTGCACATTCTCTACCCTCCTCCTCATCGTCCTTCCACAACCAATGGCATTCATCTGGGTCCAAACTTAAAGTGCTTTGATGCCTCACTTGAAGCATAGTAAGGCTCCTTGCAGGATACCACACGTTCTCTTTTCTCCCATTCTCAACATACATTCTCATCCAGAGTGAGCTTGCAAAATTGTCTAATTCCGTGCTGGTGTGAAGCTGACAACTGGGTTTCGACTTGGTGCATTCTTGCAATACTATTGCGATGCAAAAATTGACACAAAACTTAAGATTGTTAAAAGATATTGTTCCTTCAAAGCCACAGAGAATTCCCAACATACGAATCATTCCTGAAAGGTTGGATATTTTCCTCATGAAAGGTGCATGTAAGGCCAGCAACCCCTGCTACTGCCTTCGTTTCCCATGGACATCTGGCAAAAATGAATATTATATTGCGCAGTTTTTCGCCATATGTAATAGGAAATAGTGAAAACCCAGCCGTGCATGCCGAGTTATTCGAACTCAGAGGATTTATGTCAACTCTTTTCCGATATTAGCGTATGAATATACAAAAAGGCCACGGTTTTTGGACAATCTGCAATTTAATTATCCTCCTTTCCCGATTGAGAAATTAGGAAGAAAAACCTCACAAAACATTTTACTCGAAAAGAGGAAGTTGATTGAATTTGTTCATTACCCCCCCCCCCCAAACATTTCATAATGTAATTCCTCTTCTTTGGAGCATCGCGTAATTCAATTAGTTTGTATTCCTTCAGGGCATTTTTTACAGCAGCAAATTAACCTGAAGGAAAATATCCTGCACAATATGCGTTATCGCCAGGACTATGCACGTCTGCACAATGGAGGTCTCAACGGATGCCAGAAGCCAAAAACCCTCAATGAATATTGGCTCCTATCCATTAAGCCTTGTTTTGACAATTCAAGATGTTGTTGATTTTTAGCTTTTTCTCTCGAGGTTCAGTCGGCACAGGTACCACTTTCGCGAGTTTGCATTTAATTATATTCCATGTCACGACGTTATTTGAAGCATTTCGCTCCTCAAAATACCCTGAGTACGTTTCCAATTTCCATAGCTACTTTGTTCATGTATCAATTTCTTAATGATAGAATAAATTTGGACGACCAAGCAGCAGCAACTTGTATTTTTCCATAACAGTTGCTCCCTATGAAGCATTCACGTCCTCCAAATCGAGGCTAATGAATTTCGTCCCACATCATTCAAATGAGGCACACCGAAGGGATTTGGACATCCCGGATGTCAGATGGAGAATGTGAGGTGGTAATCCGACATCAGTGGGTAAATCCAATCCGGAATTGGAGGAGGGGGTGGGATGTGCTTCATAATTTTTTTTCGTTTGATGAGCCAAATGCTCGTTTCAATTGCGTTGCAAATGGCAATACACGAAGGCATACTTCCAGGTGGCAACTTGCCCTGTAAGCCAGCAACCAGGTGGCAACTTTCCCTGTAAGCCAGCAATCTCCCCACTCTCGCCAAAAAGTTATTAACATGTCATGGAGTATCTTTATTACAAGGAATGGTTTCAAGCACACCCACTAAATGTAAGCGTCTCAAGGACGCGGCATGATTCTTGACAGCAATTGACATAAAGTAATATATGGCTTCAAGTCACTCAGGCCAACATAATCATAATTTCTACAATGGGGACGAACTTTTTGAATTCGAGACTGAGTGAGTCTCATACGAAATTCTTTCACAAATGACGCAGTTGACCTGAATATTCATAAATTTATTCAATAATGGCATGAAAGCATTTTGGGATGCGATTGGGGAACCGAAGAGTTCCTGGAGACCGAAGACACCGACATATTTGGACATGAACTCATCCATCTCAGCTCATCGTGAGGATCATGTTCATTAGGAAGCGACTTAACGTTTCACTTGGACCACACTTAAGAAACAGGGCGGTATTAGTTCAGTTTCACTCATCTTTACTCTGTGAAATTACTTTTGCTGAAATATATGCTGATTTTCAGGATACAAGTCAAGTGGGGATGAGACGGCGTATGGAGAATCATGATGAACTTCTGTGATATCGATTTATTCTCCTTTTTCAATTTGTCAATAGTTTCCCCATCCCATTCCTTCTCCGCTGTATTTTTGATGCACATCCAGTCTGCATCCAGTTTGCATCCAGTCCAAGTAGAGCCCTGCTACCGTGCCTAACGTTAGAAGCCATAAAGTAGTCGATTAGTCTGGTTGAAGATACTTGCTTCAATTGTCAGGGATAGTCTGCTAGAGAAACTTGGGACAATTTAGCCATACTGAAACTATCATCATGTTTAGTTACCTTATGTTCGGTAGTCAGACAACCCACTCACAGAATTGGCTTTTCAGAGGAGAGATGCTGATGAGGATTTTCATTTCACCGTTTCTTTTTCTTCCCCAAGAAGTGACCTTGAACTATTCTTCCTCCTATCTCTGGAGCCAGAGTGCTCTGTGTCATTGGACTGGGTCACATCTAAAGATCGATTTCTCCCGGAATTCAGACCTTGTGGGAGGAATAAGGGGAATGAATCCAGATGTATCAGGAAATAAATACACTTTTGGGACTACTTTGCGCCATCTAGCGTCGATGATTCGAACCTTTGCATCAAGCCATTGTCAGATGGATGCCAGAAGCCTAAAACCCTCAACGAATATTGGCTGCCATCCTTTAAGCCTTGTTTTGACAATTCAAGACGTTTTTGATTTGTAGCTCTCTCTCGAGGCTTTCAATCCCCCCCCCCCAATTAAAATAAATTGAATTGACTAATAGTCAGTACCCCTTGAAGCATTTACGGTAGAATTCGAAGGCAACAGGTGACAGGAGCTGCGTCCCAAGATGACTTAATCTTCTAGAATGATCATGAAGCATGATGATGATTCTTGGAGTATGACAAGACAATTCTTGCAAAACTTGATGGATCGCTACAGCTGTATTTCCAGAATTTAGACAAAATGTGACAAAGCATTGCTTCATGCTAGGAATATGACAGACGCCTTACACACTGCGTTGCTACATTGCCAGCCAAACTTTCATTCAAGGTGCTAGTCAGATGAGAACTGATACAGCACTGCCCAACAGTCTAATCAGTCCATGGAATGAAAATTATGTTTGTGATATTGACAGACTCACAAAAAACCAGCCCGGGAACTTTATTGCCAGACCTCGTATCACAGGTGCACAGTTGACGCCAACAGAAAATAGATGAACAAATAATTAAAAAATCAAAATGATCTCTCTGTGTTCAAACTACGAGGATCCGTTTGAAATGGTCTCGCATGTTGTGTTCCAGTCGGAACGCTTTTTCTCAGCGTTCAGTTGATTTACGTCGAAAAATCACATCGTGCTAATACTTTTGAGCGCTACTGTATATGCATACTCTTGCAGCACCCGGATGATAAGTGATTCATCGAAAGCCTCGCTGCGGGTTTCCCAGCAGCCTGTAGGACGTCATCCGACTCGGTTGACGAATGCGTCCGGGATCTCCAGCCTCAATCAGTCTTCATTAGTAAAGGACTAGGATTCTATCCCGGGGAAATTTTCAAATGCAAGCATCGTGGGAGCGAAAACCTTTGTCATAAAAAAAATCAATGGGCTCAAGTATTTATATTAAGAGTGGCTTAACCTGTGCTCCTGTGCAGTTTAAGTATGTCTCACGGTAAAATGCTCTCGACACTAGAGCCTACAAATGCATTATCTAAAGTCCGCAGAATGTATATTTTTTGTGGTGTCATGTGGCTCTCGACTACAGGAATATTTTTTTGGGGGCTCGTTAGGACAGGAAGTTTGGCTACCTCTGATCTATATGCTGAAAATGCGATGAATAAAGTATGTATCAATGTGAAAACCAGTTTTCAAAGGTATCTTTATTTATTCTTCTTTCTTCAGCCTCAACCCAACTCCCACCTCCCCCCCTTCTCCATGGAACTCACTATTGTTAGGCCTTTGGCAAACCGACGGCATAGAGTTGAGAGTGTAACGACACTCCGAGGGGTAGTGGAAGGTCGAAATATTACAGAGGCATCTGGTGGCTTGTTATCAACAACACATCCACGTGGCTTCATGGCAGCGGAATCGGGAAACGACTCATTCGGGGATTCGTCCCAAAGGGATCCCTCAACGTAATACGCATGTCTCGTTGAGTCCGCTCCTCGGTCATGGAGGAGTTGTTGATGTGCGCCCGCTAGGTGGAGGATCGACAGCGACATCTATATTGCGACCCTGCCAATGAAAAGGATTAGCGCGGAGTGTTGCCTCTAGTTACACTTTCTACTCTATGCAAACGGACTGTCTTCGGGTCAGGCCAAGGCCAACCTTTTTCCGTTCAAAAGAAACTCAATCCTCGACCTACGGACCAATTAGGCCTATACGGATCAATCCCTGTTCTTCGAGACACCTCGTTGAGGACGTGCAAAATTAAGCCAATTGCAGGCCTTTTCAGTCTCTCATGGGCTGCTTATCAGCGAAAGTGTAACGTTTGACCGAATGTATATATTTTTCGTGATCGAGCTTTGTGAATCACTTCAGAGCTGTCGGGGAACATCAGGTCTATCCAGAGTTCCTCGAACCGTCTCGACTAGTTCCGAGAAGGTGCTTTAGAAAGCATGACATACTAGCTAGCCGCCATCAGGTTAATATAGGTATGTTCGGATGAGATGTCTTCGTATTCCACTAAATCCATCGGCCACTGAAACCACTCTTTCAATCTCAGCTCATCCCTTGAATTCAGAGAAGATCCAGACAACGATACTAAGGCCGAAGCAATCATAAATCTCACATAACTCCACCACAATATCCGGCAACACTGAAGGACGGAACCGGAGCCATCACGCTAAGCCTAAATTAACGGCATCTAATTTCATTTTTATGGCGAAATGTGTCGCTTGAAGCAAAAATTAGGAGTCAAGTCAAGTCCAGTCAAGAGAGTTACTGATACCAAGAGGCGATTTCGCCCATTTCGATATCACGTGTCGAGGTCGAGCGTTTAAGGAGATAACGGAGTACTCTTGTCACTTCCAGGTCACTTTCTCCGAAAACTTCCCAGGAGCGGCTACCCAAGTGACGAAAGAAAATGGTATCAATAATACCGGAACGAAATTCATATCTCCGAAAAGCGAGATTCAGCGATCAGCACAATCCCGGGAGATGGAGTTTCAAATTTGCTGGAGCGATTCAGCGTTGACACAGGAAGAAGAATGCCAAATTTCGTTCCTGTTGATTCTCTCTAAGAGGAACACGAGTTGGTTGAAATTTGTCGCCAAAAGGGGTTAAAGAAAGGTAATGGGCGCTACCACGCCCATTAATAGACGACATTTCAGTTCTGTTGATTCTTTCCTGATTTGTTAACTTGAAGCATGTCTCAACATTTTTACGTACTGTCACTGTTGACAACGTTGTGATATTGAAAACGTCTCAAAGTGATACGTCATAGTCTCGAAATAAGCGTCACTGCGACTCCTGCCAGTGGTCCTGAAAGTGCCTTCATTTGACTCAAAACCCTGTGGAGGATTGACCAATGAAATTGCCACTACGAATGTGTTATTGCATTCGCCGAAAATAAAAGCGCGGACGGGCACATATTTTGTGCTGGGTTCGTCTATGCTGCATTTTCCATGACACGGAAGTCATATTCGCAGAAGGATAGTAGTGCCACATCATCCAGACACCACTTAAAAGAAAAGGTGGAGACCCAGCGCACGCTTTGTTTTTAGATGTCCGATGTATTCATCTGGATTACCCATAAGAAAACTGAACGGCGCTCTTAAATTCCGTGAAACCTTTTTCATAAATCCTTGGTACAGGATGGAAGAGGATGTCCTCGCTCTTCCCCAAGAAGCTTACAACCTCAGCCGGGACGACAAATGATAAGTTCACCCTTGAGGGGAAAAAAAGTATGCTTTGATTCCGTTTTTCCGAAAAACATTCCTTTTTTATGCCTGAATGAATACATTTAAAAATAGATTTCGGATATAAAGAATATATTTACATTGAACTCAATTTGGCGGCATCCCATAGCAGAGATTAAAAAGAGGCTAGAGGATGAGGAGAAGGAGAATGCAAATTCATAACATTTAAGAAAAGGGCAGAAATGCGTATGTGGGAAATCTAGGGTCGCAAACGGCAGGAGATGGCGCATTGGTAGCTGCTATCGCGATCCACTTCGTAAAATACTCCAATCCGTCGAGACAGCACATCTGTTTCCCAATATGTGACCCACAACGTAGGGAATACAGTGAAAATTCCAAGAGATGTATGACAGCATCATGAGACTGGAAAACCTTCGCCCCGAGAATGGAAGAATATGTCAACCAAGGACTTGAATCCTCTCAAGAGAAAGCTGACATAGTGAGGAGCGTAAGAGACTAAGGTCTTAGTAGTGCCATCAGATAACTGCACATGGAATTTTTGCTGTACTGAAAATTAGAGACATAAAATATCGAAATGCAATCATCGCTTTCTCATGATACAAACTCGACTTTTTCTCTCAAAAACTCAATAATGACACAGCATGCCTTCTGAATGGAGTTTCCAGGATGTGCGAATTCCAGGATCATTTGGTCAGAATTTGTAATATTGTCTTAGCTGATGGCACCTCACATCCTGGAAACTCCTTTCTGAATGCAAGCTGTCACTATTATAGAGTTTTGATATGCTCCTCAATGATGAATATTCTTTGTTGCAAATTTTATGCAGGCATTTGAACCTGCAACAGAAGGGATAATTATTTTTTTTAAATAGACTTTTCCCTGCTTAATGCATTTTGCCCGAGCATGAACCTCCTCGAGGGCTTCTCGCAGATGTTGTGCCGAGGTGGGAATGACGCCGCACGTGGAAGATTAATCACGAAACTCTCGTGGTTACGGAAATTCGCTTATTTTTCCGCATCTAGTACTTCGGGGGCTACCTTCGTTGCTTTTTGTCTTAGATAAAGCCGATATTGCTGCTACATTATTCTCAGCCAACCAAATTGTCGGCTGGCCTGTCAGTCACGTATCGATTGAATGGAAATAAAATAAGTAACTGAGTATGAAGAAGCCTTACCGAAATTAACGTCACGATGATGACGTCTCGCCCTCTCGCCCTTTCACAGGAGAAAGTGGATTGGCTCAAGATTTCTGCCAGTTTTCTCTTCTAGCCGCATTCCCACTGCACTCCGTAATCAAGAATCCCTGTTCGAAAAGAAAAGTGTAATCGGCCTTGTGCGAAAGAAGCAGCCTCATCCTGTATCACACCGACACGAAGGAAACGACAAGGGCAAAGAAGAAACCGGTTTTCGTGAACATGCTGACAGTGAAAGGAAACGGACGAAAATGGGGACGGGAGCCTTCGCTTCCTTGTATAAGGTATCAACCTCCCCCTATGAAAAGGGAGGTCCCCTGGGATCCCCCATAGTCGGATCCTCTCACTCTCGTCTGCCTTCCCTTCCAGAAACATGAATTCCTGGAGGTACGTCCCGTGTCGCCAATTCTCAATTTAAAAACCAATTATTAGCATGCATCAACATGTCATGTCGTGACGACGCTCTATAACTTTTAAGTAAATCACTGTCGATCATAATTCGGAAAATATATATTAAAATACTGATTTAAAAAAATAAGTACTTTAGAAGGAAAAGTAATAAAGGTTAGGCCTACTTGATGCTTCCTTGCACTTGAAATGAATGCAAGGAACCAGAACAGTGCCGTTTTGACGGCTACAACAATACTTTTTCAAAATTAGACGAAAGAGTCATTGCTGCCTGGCAAAAGTGTTCCCAAACCGGTTAATGGCAACATGTTACGGTGTTGCTTTGCGGTGTGCTCATACTGAGTTTGGAAATACCGTCTGGTGCAGTCGATTGCAACTATTAAAAAATGAAACCTTTGGGAAAAAAATGGAATTCATGTGCATTAATGCGTTAATTTTCGGTGAAATAAGTGGTTTGTCTGTAAAGACTTCACATATGTAAAGGAATTTTTAGCTTTCATATGTGGAGTTCTTCAGGTGTGGCCACCGCCCGACCAATGGGAAGGAGTAGATGTTTTAAACATTAAAATAAAGACAATAATGAAATAAATGAAAAAACACAGTTCTTCACAGTACTTGTTAAAGAATTTAAGTTATTACTTAATATTGGATGGGAGAAGGATCCAACTGGGGCAAATTCTACTGGAATCTGAAGGTTATTTATATTACTGTTCTCTCTCTCNTTGTTAAAGGAAAGAGAAATCAATAGGATTGGATAGGAGAGGATTCGAGTGATTTGTTTGCTGTACCTCTCCATGGTGCGAACTTTGAATCTTTGACACCGTGTGCAAGTATGAGGTGTGCAGGTGAAGAACATGGGAAGCTACATCCAAGTTCGGTCCTACGTCATGGTTCAGAGGTGGTGGTGGAAGGAGAATGCCTTAACCTACCATTTCATCCGCCTCCACGTCTCATACTTTGCATTACACGGTGTCGAAGATTAAGTGTTCGCACCATGGAGAGTTATTCCAAACAAACGAATCAGTAGAATCATAAAGTCCTGTCTAATTCTTTTTCTTTCGATAAAATACATTGCTCAAGTCCAAGAAGGACAAATGTTATTGCAATTGAAAAATAGGATGTGCCTTTCCAAACACCCTTAAGAGCACAGCACAATTATGAAATAGGCGATACTGACACTACTACAGATCTACTGAGCTCTTCCGTTCCATGGGCACGCGTCCTTTCAGGTCGTGGTCTCCGATAGACTCAATATCGACGTCTCCAATTTGTGTCGAATCTCTCAGCGAGTGTTGTCGGCCTGGACGCTGCAGTCACAATCACAATCCCTCGCAAGCAACCATATAGGGATTTCTGAATACTTCTCGGTGGTACGTGCATATACAAATATCGGCCTGACTTAAAAAATCCACGTCGTTTAAAAATGTCTCCAAGTTTTGCATGTGGATGAATAACTTATTTTATCAAAATGAGAAATATATGTTAGAGCACATAAGAATGGGTATTTGCAATTGCAATGCGAATCTTGGTATAGGCAAGGCAGGGAAATGAACGAGTACACACAGAAAATTCAGTGCCTCAGGTCGATGCATTTCTCTCGCGAAAAAATCTGTCGTGCATGTGATGCGTCTTATCGCATCGAATTTCAGATGCGGTTATCGCATCAAATGTTGGATGCGATAAAAACGCATCACATGGAGGACAACTTTTTTCTCGACGAAAATGCATTATTTTGGCTCTGCGTGTATAAGTCATGTATATTAAGCGCTTCTGCTGCATTGAACATTTCGTGATGAACTTCAGCCACATCGAAATTTGCCTTGCATGTCCTATTGTGGGGATAAAGCGGCTTTTGAGTTTAAAGCCCGAACACACGAACCTCCTTTAAGGGAGACAACGGGGCTTTTAGCGAAGGAGCTCTTTTTCTCCCATAGGAATGCATGTATTCTTAAAGGACTGTTAAAAATCCACATTTAACAATCGGATCTCATAATCGCGATACGTGTTCCACCACCAACGCACCAAACGGAATAGAAACACCGTATGCAACTGGACTCGAAGAATGAAGTAAGCGGTTACATGGGAATCCCTTCGAGACGCACGAGCCACTCGCACGGGTCGGAGGGAAGGTGAAGTGGTGAAGAGGTCATACCCTCATGCGGTTGCGTGTGAATCCCTCGACTGTCAATGCATTACCCCAAAGGTTCATGGGGGGAGGGAGGGGGAGAGGGCTTCCTCTTCGCAATGAAGTGGAATACGGAGGTTAACATGTGTCTAGACGATGGAAGGCCACTCAAACTACCCTCTCGATTCGGCTTTAGACGCATTTTGGTTTTGCGAACGCCTTTCAGGCGACCCTGTACAGTCGGTAACGCGAGAGATATGAATCGAAAATCCAGTTGATGTCTTTTTCTCTTGAGAAAAATAAATCGAAACGGCAAAATTGAGAGAAGTATATCATCTGGATTTACCGATTTCTCTGAGTGCACGCAACCGGTCATTTCTATGATTGGGGGAGCCTCCCAGCGCCTTCAAAGAATCCATGCTTCCCATGCCCAGGTTTATGACTGACCATCCCTAAGGTGTCTCCTGAAACTTAGGCTCTAATGCACAAACCAATTTAACTCTCCCTCACTTACTCTCCCTTATTATCAGCTCAAAAATAATGTGAAGGCTGTTTGGGGTCCCTTTAACTCCATTCTATTTCTGACGAATTTTGACTAGTCATGTAAATAGCACGGAAGAGAAGGTAATTATAATTTATAGGCAGTAGAAATCGTTTAAAAATGAAAATATATGAATGTGAATAAATAGCGAATAGAGGGCACATGAAACAGATTTCAGGCAAGGAAGGTTTAAGGGGAGATAATGAGGTCTTCGTGAGTCAGAGTCATATTATGGATAATATCGAAAGTGATGAAAATGATACAGTAATTAGAAAGTTAAATGAACCAATGAAAGCAATCGTTATTTTTAAGTAGATACGATGTATTGAATATTTCACAGAACCATTCTCTTCTTGAATGAGCGAAATCATCACACGTATAAAGGGTACATTTTCAGAAATTGGGAATCAGCGCAAATCTGAAACGTGGCAGAATATGTATGACATCACGGAAAGAAATATATATATGTCATATATTAGGATTAATATTAATAGTTTCTTTCCTTGCTCAGGCATAATTGCCATTTAATTTCAGTTGGGAATAGCCTAACACTAAGTGAGAGTTTCCATGTCCATGTCAATTGCGCTAAAGCAACATGATTGGAAACGAGAGTGAAGCCCGTTGTTCAAGAGTGAGAATCACACAGACACATGCTTCCGGCAAAATCGTTACCTCGTTATAAACGGTCAAAAAAAGCAAAGTCAAATTCAGCACTCCGGGTTTCCTTTAGAAGCGGACTGGCGGACTCCCCAAATAAAGTCCTCCTTTAAGGCTGGACTTCTTTCTCGACTTGACTTTCTTCAAGATCAAGGTGTTTCCCTGCCAGATTGATCGGAAGAGGAAAATAATATTTATGGTATTTTTACGAATTTTACATCGTGACCACTTGTAAATTCAGCATCAACTCACTCGTGATGGCTCGTCGTTTCGATCCCATACCACCACGTGGCTTCCTCCAACCGTACAAGATGTCCAAGATCCATTCCAGCAACTCCAAAACCGAAACGAAAGACATCCCAGTGTAGAGTCCCAGCAAACCTCCGAACGTTCCGATGAAGCTCGACCACTACCGAAGACAGGAGAGGATTATTTTTCAGCGAAAATTGGTGAGTGAGGTTGGGGAGAACCTTAAGAAGTTTTGGACTTGCAGGATATAACTGAATCTCCGTGGTTTTCTCCACTAACATGGTTTCGTAGAAAACGTGCACTACAGCCATCTCTTCACTAAAGAAATAAGTTCATAGGCAAACGGTTTCAGTTCCTTTTCTTCTGTTGTTATAGCTGCATGTTCCTCTCTAAAACGATATATTTGGCAGAATCCCAGTATTTGTAGAACATTTATACGCGAAAATAATTCCAAGAGATCCGTCGTCCAAACCCAAAATTTTGAGGTGATGCAATTACCTTTTGCTTTCATATTACTTTTGTGTGGAATATGTTACAGTGAATCTGCTAACTTTGGACGATGACAGAAGGTCGAGTTTTTCAACTCCCTTTCGTTCCTTTGGTCCTTCGCATTCTTCATCCAAGCCGCTAGGTTTATAAGCAAGGTGTCGTGTCGACCCATCTGCGACGACGAGAAGGACTGCTCCAATCTTCTGTCTCCAAGCCACCAAGCAGTATCATTTCACCTTGCTATCTTTAAAGATTAAGCTTGGATACGGGGTGAGGCTTACGTGCACAGTTGAGGAGGACAAGCGCAAGAACTTTCAGCATGTTTCTCCGCCTGTGCCATGGCCGCACAGACTTCATTCACATCTGTGCTCAAGAAAGCAGAATGAAAACTATACTCAAATGAAATGCTTCTAGCTCTTACTGCAATAAATCTTCATATTTACATTTATAATAGGCAGTACACCGAATCACCTAACCATGGAGGAGATGTCGTATGGCGGTGACAATGGTCTCTCATTGATTGTCGTGGTCTTAAAGGTTGCACAAAAAATATAATGTGTTAAATGAATAATTAATTTAAAAGTTATTTAGTTATTTTTTTTCCCGAGGCTACCTCTTTAGTGCTCTCTCTGGGATCGGACTTCTAAGTCTATTGCATTTAAACGACGCCCTTTACATCTGATTACTAATTTAATCTCTCTTCCTTTAATTGAAAATTTTCCCCTGGGAAAAGAATTCCGAAGTGGACCACACGTTGAATGGTAATAGTGATATATCAATCGCAAGCTAATGATGAGTAGATTGCGTTGGCGCATATTTTCCCTGTGGAATATGAGAAAGGAAGTTGCAATTTTAATTTGAAGTGTGGGTCGCAGGATAGGCAAGCATGAAATGGCGTGCGTGCACACATCTACCATGAGGTAGCCGCTTTGAACGGAGGGCAAGAGTGCTCGTTTTCGTTGGAATAGAAAGCCTTGTGTGGTGAAAGTCGGAACGATTAAATGTCCCGGTTTCGGTGGTGCAATGGTAGTACACCTGACCGGCAATCAAAAAGGCCTTTGGTTCACGTCACGTCCGCCGCCTGGCTTTTTTCGTCCTCGCGTTCCAGCTTCTCCCTGCCTTCGGTCCTCATAACATTATTCCTGTATTCCCCCATAGAAGAACTTAACCGATTGATAGTTTGAAGGTGAGAGTGTTTCCTCATAATAATTGTCATGATCTGTATGCTGGCACTAAAATATATCATGCTAATTTATCAATTCATAAAATAGTTATTAGTTCATTTTTTTCCGATAGCACTTCTTTAGTGCTCTCTTAGATTGGACTACACAGTCTCTTGGACCTCACCCAAGCAGCATGTTTACGTAAACAAGATATCAATTCCTTGCAAACAATGTAAATTTATTGCGATTGCCATGAAAATGACATCACGTTTACGTAAAATTTACGTTCCTACATTTACGTCACCAAAGTGTACGTGTATTTTACATAAACTAGACGTCACTCCATTTGACGTGAAGTACACGATATCAAGTTTATGCAAAATTAACGCCACACCATCCGTATGAAACTTTCGCTGACCATCCCGCAGTTGCAGTACCAAGATTCCTCACTAGATGGAACCCTTGTTCCCTGCATCCGACAAATACTATTAAGTACTGGCTTTCCTGATAGAATATTAGATTTTCTTACCATCCTTCCACTTTTCATTATGCAATCCATGAATATATATATGGAAATCATGAAATTATTATATATAT